>JAFVLL020037219.1:0-10413 GCA_021397915.2 Tor tambroides | reverse complement strand
ACTGCTAAATGTTTTATAACTACCTGACTTAATCATGAATTACAGCAGGAATATCTGTTAATAAAGTATTTATTAACACACTGAGCAACTATTATGATGTGTCTAAATAATAAGATTGATAAATGTACATTTAAATAGTTTATCAATCATTTACTTACACTTTCTAAATGATCTTATGAACCACTGACGACAACTAAATAACTGGTTTAAAAATAACGTAATAATTTAGAAATGATAAATTGATCATTAATAAAGTATGAAAATACAATTATTAAACATTATAGATATGCTCAAGAACAAAACATTTACAGCTGTATTTATAAACTGCTTACTAATGTCTATTAATGTTGGGACAATGCTTTATAAAGGATGGATTGACTATTCACTAACGCTTAACTAATATAGTGTGCAGTTATTATAAAGTGTTACCCTAATTTCTTCTGAACATGCAAAATGTACGTTTATTATTTATTACGTTTGTGTGCCCACATACTGTATTTTGATGCAGCCAAATTCTCAATAAAACTGTTTTCATTGATATATTTTACTGTTTCTGTTGTCAGACAACAGAATGAATATGAAATAGTGACTGAAACGCGACCCATTAAGATTCAGCTCTCCCTTCCAAGATGTTAATCACAAAAAACACAAAGTCCTGATTTATAACTGAACCGTCGTCTGATGAAATCAAATAAGCTACACAAGATAAAGGCAATAGCTGTGCTGTGATTTCGGCTACACTTGCATGTAAAATTAGAGTACCGCCGAGTCTCAGAGACTAAATAAGGTTTGTCCAAGAAGTCGCTACATTTGTCGCTATAGGCGCTTTTTCGGAGAAAAAAAAATTCGGTAAATCTAGCAACAAAGTCGCTAAGTTGGCAACACTATGCATCTCCATTTCTCCAACTATAGGCTATGCCACAGGCCAAACAGAAAATGCGCGCTGCGTTAATCGCGCGTTAATAAAATTAGTGCCGTTAAAATTAATTTGCGTTAATGCGTTAATTTTGACAGCCCTAAAATACCTATCTATCTATATCTATCTCTCTCTCTCTCTCTCTCTCTCTATATATATATATAGTTATTAATAATAACCATCATATTTTTATACAAATGTTCTACCTTTGACCAGACTGTGAAACGCTGTTAAACAGTATTGGTGGAATCATAGATGTGTCACTCTTCATAGACACACAGCTGGGCTCTGCTTCTGATCTCTTCTGATGAACTGAACTAAACAGAGAGAGATTAAAGTTAATACATTTAAATTACTATATGCAACAAATCAACTTGCTATCAAATAATTTATCATTATGAAATTCACTGTAAAAGCCACTTTAGAACCATTTTATGTAAATATGTATGTATGGTTATTTATAACCATGCATTTTATATAAATATTATTCCTGAGACCATACTGTGAATCGTTGTTAAACTTTAATGGAAGAATCATAGAGTGGTCGCTCTTCATAGACACACAGCTGGGCTCTGCTTCTGATCTCTTCTGATGAACTGAACTAAAACAGAACAGATTTAATACTTTATGATAACAATATTCTTCATATAATATACTTAATCTTAATATTGTATATTATATTATATACTTCATTTTATATATATATTTAAAAAAAACACTTAAGAAATCTTTATGGCCTTATTGTTTTCAATATTAAACTTTACAAAAACACAAAAATACACATTTTTTATATAACATTAAATATGTATAATATACAGTATGTTTACCCAAAGTACCTGCATCTTGGAAAAAAGTCTTCATCTCCACATGTTTGAGTTTCATCCATGATGGATCTGAACAGTTTGATCTCCACTGACTCTAGATGAAAGAGTCAAACAAACACAAAAACTACATTAGTAGTTACACACTACATCGTAATTAAACAGCCTTGTATTGTTATAAAGCATTCTATTAAAAATGAAAATTCTGTCATCAATTACTCACCCTCATGTCATGTTGTTTATTAAGATTTCTGGATCCAGATATTCATTTGGAGTAGTGTTTCTGGCTCAAGATTACACAAATAACATAAAGGTGAGATATTCCCCTTATATTAATTAAGAAAGGCAATGCGTAAGTAATATCTATGACTGAAATGCATTTATTACATTTCATATTACTTACAGTGTAATACACAACCTTATTATAACCTTTAAAAACTGTGGGGGAGGTTGTAGCAACAGTATCTGCTTTCATTGACACTGATCATTATATCAATTACATAAAGTTTAAAATCATGATTACAGATCATTAGAGTAAAACATGTTACACTCTCTTGTAATCCCCATTTGTCATATTTAATCATGTTTCTTGAGCGCTTCATGATTAAGTCGGTATTTGTTGCTTACTTACATGAATAAGGAAGTGTCTTGTGCTCCACAGCTGAAGACTTGCTTTGATCAAAATGTTCGGCTACTTGACAACTTCTCAAAATGTCCTTGGTTTCTCATTACGTACATGTCAAATCCCATATATAAGCAAATAAAAACAGTTTGATTATCAGTTTTTCAGGTGTAAATCTTGTAGTCAGGTGTAAACGGTGCATATAAAAAAATCTGCTTTCTCTTTGTCAGTACGGTTGTCAAGGTGGCCAAACCTGTTTGGAGGGAGGTAAAAACGAACACTTACAACTATAGTCATTGTTATCGGTCATAACTTCTGGAGAGAAATAGCGCAGACACTGGAGACAGATGTATTGTAGTAACGCTATACACTAGCTGAATTAACCATTGTGTTTTGGCAGAAATGTGGTTTATTGATAATGAATACTGTATTATTCATATATATATTCATGTATAAAGTATACAATTTACTAGGGAAGTAAGGAAATATAATTTATTTTCAATCAGACTATGGCAGTGTGTGTAGCTTTTCCCCGTGTTTAATGTTTTTAGGACAAATATGGATTTATAGACCCTTAACCATAATCATAGTTAAATTTAAGCATGGTAGTGAGATGGTTTTACCTGTCGTTAACAACTCAGTACTCAACTCAGTCGTTAACAAATTACAGATGATGTTAATGTTTTATATATGTAACTGTAGTTGATGTCAGTTCATTTTACTGCTGAATATGCATTTCAATTTCATTTCTTATTTTATAGGCCACCAAAAAATGAGATCGGATCAGCCCTGCACCCCCTTGACCACCTCAAATTTTCAATTTGATAATCCAGACCTCAAATGAAACTAATCGAATACCCCTGCTCCAACATTTTTGTGAAGCTTTTCGATGTTGAAACTGATTAAAAACTATTTGTGAACAACATCATCACTCATGGGCTCACAACTGTGTGAATCAAAAACAACACATCCAAGCTGCACTACAGACCTTACTATTAGGTTTGTGGCTAAAAAATACAAGGAACATATTGTTCTGTAATTGTAGTAGATGAATGACTGTATAATAGATGAAATAATGAAGACTTTGTGTCAAAAAGCTGCAGATCTGAGCTGCACAAACCCTCAGGATGTGTGACAATATATTTTATATTCTCCAGTATCTTTAGATGGGCTCTAACCAAGGCCAGCACAGTCAGGGTGACAAAAAAATACAGAGAATTTATTTTATCTTTTGGGCATTCGTTTGGAATTACTGCACTCGTATCAACAAGTTATCACTTCATTAGTTATTCTAAATCTAAATGAACTTTGCTCCATTGTAATGAAGCAAATTACTACCTGAGCGGCATTTGGGAATCCTCCCAAATCTTCCGATGGCCACTTCAGGCCTCTACGCTTAATTTGCATTTGCAGCTGTATTAGTGGTTTATTTATTTATTTAACATTGCAGTATGAAAAAAGTAAAAAACAAAAACCAGTATGTATAATAATTTCATTTAATTTGAGAAATTGTTTGATTAAATTTTCTGCACTAAACATGACTTATGGTTTCAGCTTGAAATTCAGTGTACACAAAATGTGTGAGGTATGAGAGAATTATGTGCAAAAAGACGAGTATAGAAATCAAGTACAATTATAATTAGAAATAATAACTCTGTTTCTGCCACAGGATTGGCATCCCGTGGTAACTACAAATTACGGACGCTTCGGTCTGGATCCAACCCCCCCGAAGACCTCAGATGATGCCAACCCTCAGACAACACACAAAACGACCAAATTTTGCTATAAGTTTAATCATAACATATAATCACCGCAATTCTAGTGTTCTGAGAAATTATTTGAAATATTTAGATCATTTCATTCTCCTGAAGCAGGTCCTATTAGCATCAACAGAGAAAACAAAATGGCTACTACATGAACTCCATTTGTTTTGTGAAAGAAATGCCAAATTTGTCAACTCCGTAATATTTTCTGACGGTGGTGACGGGCCAATGATGGAGTTGACATTCAACGTAAAGTCATCATATTTTTATGGTTTTCAAGTCATTTTTAATTATATTAAATATAGTATTTAATTTTTCTAATAATGTATAAATACTAAATATGTGACCTGACAGCATTGCGTTTATGGACTGATAGTCATGACTTCTAGCAGAGTTAGGGCTGAGGGAACACATAGCACTGGATAAAACATATCTATACATGATACAGTGTGTCTGTGTTCTGATCACTTTTGGATCATTTGTTAAGGTGTTTAAATGTGAATATTAAGATCCTGGTGAATGTAAATGATGGAGGTAACAACTAATTGTTTTATTTGTTCATATAACTGTTTATACAGTGTGTGCAGAATTATTAGGCAAGTTGATATTCTGGTCATATTTTTTTCCAAGAACATTTTACCAATTCCAAACCACATCAGTCTTAATAACTACTACTGACTTTGTATTTAATCATTTATAAGTGATATATAATTGTCCATGAAGGCTTAAAGTAAAAACTCCTTATATTCAGGTGTGCCGAATTGTTAGGCAGGTTTTCTTTTACAGATAAAATGAGCCAAAAAAGAGATTGAATTCAGACTAAAAGTTAAAAATGATTAAATGCCCATGAGAAGGATGCAATACTAATGCAATAATAGAATTAGCAAAGTTAAGGCATGACTACTGGGCAGCGAAGTGCTCATTGGGTCAGCAGAGTCAGAAAAAACAGGTGGAGAAGAAAAGACACGTCAACTGCAAAAGAATGAAGAATTAATGTGAAGAATTAGGTGAGAAAACATCAGGAACCATTTAGTCTCCAGCGCCATCATTTTCCAGAACTGCAACCTTCCTGGACTCTCAATGTGTCAGGTTCTCAGGAACTCTGCTTGGGTAAAAAATCCTAAAACATGACTCTCACTTAATAAGATTAACAAGCTGATGTGTTGTGAAATACATGAAGACTGGTTTTTCATAGGCTTTATGGGCAGATAAGTTGTGAGTGACTCTTGAAGGACCAGCATCACATCCTCTTGTGCCACTGTTTGAAGAATTTATCTTCCAGAATCTGGCAGTACATTTTAGGAGCTCATTTTTAGTCCATCTCCTATCCTGAAAGGTCTGTCTTGCAGAGATTGACTAAAATTAGCTCCTAAAACTTATTGTCAGATTCTGGAAGATCAATTCTTCTAACAGTGGTACATGAGGATGTGGTGCTGGTCCTTCAAGAGTTATTCTTCTTATTAAGTGAGAGTCATTTTTTAGGATTTTTTTACCCAAGCAAAGTCTCTGAGAACCTGACACATTGCACTTGTGGAGACTCCAGGAAGGCTGCAGTTCTGGAAAATGATGGCGCTGGAGATTAAATGGTTCCTGATGTTTTCTCACCTAATTCTTCACCTTAATTCTTCATTCTTTTGCAGTTAACATGCGTCTTTTCTTCTCCACCTGTTTTTTCTGACTCTGCTGACCCAATGAGCATTTCACTGCCCAATGGTCATGCCTGATCTTTGCTAATTCTAACATTGCATTAGTATTGCATCCTTCTCATGGGCATTTAATCATTTTTAACTTTTAGTCTGAATTCAATCTCTTTTTTGGCTCATTTTATCTGTAAAAGAAAACCTACCTAATAATTCGGCACACCTGAATATAAGGAGTTTTTGACTTTCAGCCTTCATGGACAATTATATATCACTTATATGATCAAATACAAAGTCAATAGTAGTTATTAAGATTGATGTGGTTTGGAATTGGTAAAATGTTCTTGGAAAAAAAATATGACCAGAATATCAACTTGCCTAATAATTCTGCACACACTGTAAATGTTACTTTATCACAGCAGATGCACAACAGACACACTGCTCTGAGATGAGAGAAAATAGATCATTTGTGATCCAATGAAATATCAAATTACTTAAATGTGAATCTTTTATAAACAATAACATACTCACTGTTTGTTGTGTTTGTTTTAATACAGTAATTGATTGATTCAATGTATTTGATAGTTAAAATCACTACAAATTCAGGTTTTCGTCACCACCGTCAGAGGAATATTTTGATGATATTTTATATTTGTTGTACAGTTGTTGATAATATGTGAAAGTGTAATCTGTCTGCTAACATGAGAATGTGTTTTGAAATGTTAAAAACATCTTGAATGCTGTTAAAGATAAAGCTGAAATTATATTACACAGTCCAAGGTAAAAAGCACATTTTGTTAAAAAAAGAGAAAAGTTGGGAGGTTGAATCAAAGCATAGCTCAGGAGCAGGAGAAGGAAGCTGGATCATACAGCTGTCAGTCAGAAACCCCTTTAGCACAGTCTTGCCAGTACATACAGCAAATTGCAGTTCAGTTGCCTTCCACCTATAGATTCCTTGGTTCTTTGGCACAAAATGAATATATAAATAAATCTTGAAAAGACCTTCCTGAGTGACAGCAAACTTTGGGTCTTCTCAAGTTTCCAGCTTGAGGCAATAAATCACAGCACAAAAAGAAAAAAAAAAGTTTGATTTCTTTGCAATCAAAAAATTCATTCCGATATATACAAATTCTTAATTGGTTTAGCATATTTAAAAGTTCTTTTTAATCTTTTGTAATATAAAGATCAAGATACTTCAGCTTTCATTGAGAAATCACAAATGCTCTTTATTATGAATTGCGATCACTTCCTTTAGAAGCCAGAAGCTGTTGAAATAGCTCAGTGGTGTTGATAGCTTTTGGGATCCTGTAACTCATCCGTTGAATTAATCCTCTTATCTTAGCAATCATTTTAATGTTTTCTGTGTGTGGATTTCTCTTATTTGTATCGAGTGGACAGGACTTTTATTTTGATGTGTCGACGTGACGTCATAAGCCTGCGCTGCTGCATCTGTGATTCTGCTGAGGAGAGGTTTGTTTTCAGGCTTTTAAAGTGTTCAAATCAGTACAAACCGTATAGAGAGAACTGTAACGTAATGTAACAGTACTGAACATTTTTTACGAGTGAAGCTCATCCACACGTGAGTATCAGAAGAGCTGCGTCTCATTCGCTGCCATTATAGTGAATCACTTCACTGTCAACTCTGTCAGAAAGAAACAGTGGGATCAAACGTTTATTAAAACAGTGTACATGCAAAGAGAACAAACATCAATAATGATGTAAATAAATGAATTAATAAGTGAGTGAATGAATGAATAAATATATGTAAATAAATAAAATATGCAATATATTAAATACTAAACATGAACCATAACTAAATATTGAGATTCTGTATAATTCACATTTGCAGCACTTGTTTTGAGTGGTTTTGGCTATGCAGATCATTTAAAGCCAGATTCTGACAGATTCCCTTGCTAGTGTACTGAGTACTGAACTAGGGATGAGCTGATTGACAAACTCAAAGTTTGAGTTTGCATTTATTTTTCTTTCTGTTAACTATCCTCATCTTAGCAGGACAAAGTGTTCGAACACACAGAAAAACTCCTGGTGAAGTGACTGAGATATATGTGACACGATTATAAAGATGGCGTTTATTAAAGAGGAGAGTGAAGACGTGAAGATTGAAGAAGCATTCAGTCTGAAACAAGAAGAGACTGAGGAACAAACAGGTTGGTTTTCATTCTCAAAGCTGAACTCACTCATCTGATCCGGATCTGAAATTTTTGGAGAATGTCATATGAGTGTTATAATTACAGCGGTTTTATTTGACACTAAGCGGGTCGACCCGTGTGGACAGACATGTTGAAAATTGTATTATTTCACTTTAAACCACCATCGAGTGTTTGCAATAATTTCTGATTGCCATCTAATGAGTCATTCAGTGTCAAATCAACCAAATTTCAAAAACTTCCCTGGCTCAAATTTTTGATTTTGCTAATATTTTTTCTGTAATTTGGTTAAAAACGTTGGTCATTCTGTATACAGCTGATACTTATTGTATTTAAAGCAGAATGTCTGAAGAATTAGTACTGTTGAATCTACAGAAAAAATATTAGCAAAATTTGGCTCTGAATCTCAGGTGAAAATTGCCATTTTGATCCCCTATACAAAATAGTGGATTACTCAGTAAATATTCATCCATGACATTTAATATTTTGGCTTTCATCACTATGCATGTCTGTCTTTCTTCAGAAAAAATATGAGCAAAATCAAAAATTTGGGCTAGGGACTACTGGTTAATTTGATTTATTGTGTTGGATTTTGTTCCTTTGTGTCAGTGTAAACTTCAACAAGCTGAAAAAAAATAACACCATTTTTTTTTTTAGATAATTTGGTATCGAAAAAAGTATCGTTCAGGAACTGGTATTGAAGTCAAGGTATTGGTATCGATTTTGACATTTTTGAATGATACCCAGCCCTTGGTAAAGTTGGTGCATGCTGTCTACAGTCTTCAGGGTTTCAGTGAACAAATAAACAGGCAGCCTTTATACAGCTTTACAGGTAACTGGAACATAATAGATGGTTATTGGTTACTATAGAATATTTGTAAGTGACACAGCTCAACTCAAACTAAAACTTTAGGATAAGCATATATGACATATATAACATATGTTCATGATAAAGTGCATTTACAGTACGCTAGGGATACTCACAATTAGTGTGACTTCTGGCTTTACATTTTTTTGAAAATAGCTTTCTAGCATGGATCATAGGTGATCAAGTTCAATTTCATGCAGGTGTTCAAACTCTCCTCGGTCAACCATGAGCGCAGGTGGGATTTGATGATGTTCATATGCGAGAAAGACTGCTCACATGAGTAGGTAGAACCAAACATAGTCAGCACAGTCTTGATGCACGGCAGTGTAGCAAATTTTGAGGGAAGTTAATTCCAGATTTACAGTATGAGACTGTCCTCACATTCAACGTTCTCTATGTCCCTCCATTTCTTTTGCTTTGTTTGCTGACAAATGAAACTTTCAAGTATAGTCTTCAGAATGTCAACCGCCTCTAACTCAAAACTTGCAATGAGGATGCCAAGGATGACACTGAGCTGATCATCATTTAGTAAGGTCTCCTGTGTATGAGTAACAGATTTGGACAAATTGCTGTGCACATGAAAGTTCCCACAAAATGCTTTGAATGACATCAAAATAACAGATGTGAAAGAAATCAGCTGACTGAGTGTAACATCACAAGTGGGTTTATTTGTGAGGTGTTTTTCAACAACCCATAGCCCAAGCATAGCTATAGGCCTATAGAATAATAAAGTGGTGACAGTTTTACACAACTCCTGGGTTCTTAACTTTAGAAAACCTCGTAATAGCACATAAATTGAGATAGAATACCTTAAAGTCTGTTTCAACAGAATTTAATAGAAGGTAATGACTATTCCATATTTCATATCATTAATAACACTCTGCTAGCCTAGTTGTGAAGATTTGTCAGGTTGAGATGAAATATAAAACAGAGTATCTCTGTCATAACTGAAATCTAATGATAATGTCACTCAGGGGAAGCATAAACAGTGAAAATAGCAGAGGACCTAGTACAGAGCCATGTAGCACACCATACTTGTGTTTGATAAGAACTTAACCCATGTAACTTCTTGTAAATTCTTGTTCACAAGTGCCAACATAATTCTCAAGCTTTCAAAGAAATTTTTGTGGTCTGTGGTTGAAAGATCTGACAGCACCAAAAGAAAGATGTAACTTTAGTAAGGAAAGTTTGTGTGGTACAGTGAGACTTAAATCCTCAACCCATAGCAAAATTGAGGTGATGCTATTTTTCTAATATTGTAGACATGGATAGCAAATTTGGGATTTGACTATAATAAATCAATTTTTCTGGGTCAAGTGATAACTGCGAGCTACCTTGGACGGCATACATGTTGTTTATGCTGGTTTGGATGTCTGTTGATTTGTGCCATTAAACTGGGGTTAACTTGTATTTGTCTTTTTTTTCCACTTTAGGCCTAATAGCACTTAAAGAAGAGAGTCAAGAACTGAATGAAATGGAAGAGGAAACTCAGTATGAGAAACATCGTGACTTCATGACTGGGGAAAAATCCATAACAACTGAAAAAATTTACTCTCAAAAAATAGGTCAGAAGATCAAATCTAAAAGTTATTTCACTTGTCCTCAGTGTGGAAAA
>JAFVLL020037218.1:0-10524 GCA_021397915.2 Tor tambroides | reverse complement strand
TTTTTTTGTTCCACAGAAGAAAGACATACAGGTTTGGAATGGCATGAGACTGAGTGATAAATGATGACAGAAATGTAATTTTTGGGTGAACTATCCCTAGTTAATCTAGTTTAAAACAAGAGATTTTAGATTAGAAACACAGTGTGTTGATCTACCAAAATTCAAGTTGCTTTAAAACAGCCTAGAACGTTCCTGCTGGTAAATGGCAGACACATTTTCAGTGTGATTTGCATTTATTCACTGATGCTGGAATCTGCAGGTAGGCGTCTGAGCCAAGCGGTTTTTGCTGTGAAATGTCACGCAATTGATATGTATGACAAAGCGAGCGTTCCAGACGGTGTGCCTTGCCATCAGAGCAGACCGCTGGCTTGTTTTTCTCCTTCATCTGTAGCTGCATGATTATCACTGCATTTTGATAACGTGCGAGCGTGATACTGAGTGACAGCTCTGGCTCCTCATCCACAACCGGATCAAGACTGACAGCTAGCTTCTGTTGGACGGTCCCCTCCTCCTTCGTGTATCTGAGGACACACAGCCTGGGAAAAATGAAGGAAGGGCAACAATGAAAAAAGATTCTGCATTTAATTATGCCAATGGCTTCAATAGACTGTAAACTGGAATTGATGTGTTGAATTTAATCTTCGCCAAAGCGTTCGTAGCTCACTGTGGTGTTTAATAAACGTGACTTTTCATGTTAGCGCCTTTCAGATTTCTTCCAAAAAAATGACATTTAAAAGTGCTGAATTAGTTGTGGTTTTTATGACCAGAAATCTCAGAGGGAAGTCTCATGTTCTAGTAAAAAGAAAAAAAAATATATATATATGGACACTTTTTTTAGGTTGTTCATGTGCATGTTTATTCAGGGGCCATCTTACATGTTCCTCAGACTCAGTACAGTTTGTTACCTCACAGCTACGATCACACATCTTTCAATGTGAAATCTCTCTCACTTTATTCATACTGCCAGATTTTTCCTGTTGTTCGTTTCGGTCAGTTGATCAACACTTTCAGCAAATTTCCATTTGCAGAGAATTTAAGTTCTTGGCAATGGTTTTATATGCAATTGTACCATATAAAACCATGTAATTTGGTGTCGGATGTTGTAATCTAATCAAACTTGGCTTTGTCAGATCCGTTCCCACCTTTAAACTCAGTTTGAATAGTCCCAAGCTCAAGGCATCATAATTGGATGCTTACTTCCAGGATGGCGGTGTGAACAAACTGCAATCGTGAGATGAAATTCAAAAGATGAGGCCTGAGATTTTCATATTAATAAAAGTTGCACAGTCTGTTTTCTAGGTTATCATCCGAGCGCCGGATATTATGCTAGTGTTCCTGGTTCCAACCGCTCCAGCAATCCATTGTCCAGCCCATTACTCCTATTTACCACTTTTATTGAATAGATTGTGATCACATCTTATTTAGAAATGCATTTACGGTTGCTCATTTACCTTCTGTTTGTGTTGCATAACATGCACAGCAAAGTAGGTTTTAATGGAAATGAGGCTTGCTATCGCCACAAAATGGGTTGCTTGAGAGATGTAAGATTATGGAAGCCTCCATTTTGTTTTTAGGTAGACTTTCCTGAGCAATGTAATATTCACGATGTGGGCACTAAGTACCTGCATAATTAACTCATTCAGCTAATATATTTCAATGGATGATTCATTTGGCGCCCTCTGTTCCACAGAATAGAGCTTTATTTGTAAGATTCATGTTAATATAGGCAATTTTATCCAAGAATCTGAAAGCTTTGAGCATCTCAATGCCCTCTCAACTGCAAGGCCCCTTGTTGTGCTTTCTTTAACCAAATGAAGTCAGACCAGTCAGGTCTCCCACTGTGGCTCCATCTCCTCCCAGCCTGTGCCACTTTGAAGTCTGGAGTAATTAGCCACTGCCTGTGAAGTAGCATTGCTAACCGTGATGTGCAGATTCCATTTTCACTGATAATGATCTAGGAAATGTTCCAGCACATTTGTTATCAAATGCATTGAAACTCATGACATGAGTCTTTGCAAAAAAAAAAAAAAGCATGCCGAGTGGCACCAGAAGGTCACTGCAGTGGATTCCATTTTGACAGTTTACACCGGCATTTATGTACATTAATATTCAAAAGTTTAGGGTCATTTCGATTTTTTAAATACTTAAAGGGATAGTTCACCCAAAAAAGAAAATTCTGCCATTAATTAGTCACCCTCATGTCATCCCAAACCCGCAAGATCTTCTTTCGTCTTCAGAACACAAATTAAGACATTTTTGATGAAATCTGAGACTTTCATGAATGCGCAACAGAGACTGACACGTAAGTGAAGAAATTGTTTAATAAAGTTGTTATTTTTGTTTTCTTTGCACACAGAAATTATTCTCGTAGCTTCATAACACCACTGATGTCACATGGAGTATTTTAACGATGTCCTTACTACCTTTCTGGGCCTTGAACTTTTCAGTTGCGTTGCTGTCTATGCAGGATCAGAAAGCTCTTGGATTTCATCAAAATATCTTAATTTGTGTCCTGAAGATGAATGAAGGTCTTACGGGTTTGGAACGACATGAGAGTGAGTAATTAACGACAGAATTTTCATTTTTTTTTTGAACTATCCCTTTAATTCTTAATACTTTTATTTAGCAGTGACTCATTAAATGAATCAAAAAATACCAGTAAAGACATTTAAAATATTACAAAAATAATGTCTAAAAAAGCAATTTCTAAAAATGCTGTTCTGTTTTACCTTCTATTCATCAAAGAATCCTGAAAAAAATGTATCATGGTTATCACAAAAATAGTAGCAAGCACAACTGTTTCCAACATTGATAAAAATTAATAAAGGTTTCTTGAGCACCAAACCAGCATATTAGAATGATTTCTGAAGAGTCAAGTGACACTGAAGACTGGAGTAATGATGCTGAAAATTCAGCTTTGACATCACAGGAATAAATTATATTTTAATATATATTAATCTAATAGACACTTATTTTACTTTTAGTAAATAGGATTAGAGTAGGCTTTTGAACTATAGTTTTTGTTTGCATGTTGCTTATTTATTTAAGCAAATAATCATCTTTTTTATTAGCTCCAGTATTTGAATACAATATTATTGTAATATGTTTGTAATACATTAACATAATCAGAACATCAATTTGCTTCTAGGGTTTCCAGTGTCAAGCAACTGCCATTGAAATGAATGGTAGTGTTAATGGATAGCTTTCTCCAGGTACTTTCGGCCGCCTTGGACAGAGTCAGGGGTGTGGCCTACATTTTCTTAGCCAATCAAAAATGCATATAATCGACCAGTGGGTTTGATGACATCAGATTGGCTGACATGCCTTTACAGGCCAGGGTTTAGCGGCGAGGATATGTAGTTGAAGTCTAGCAGAAATCGCTTACAATTCCTTGACATCTAAATTGCTTGGCACTAAACACTAACCTCTACATTTCTTCTTTGCTCACTGCCAGTGAGTCATTCATGAAGGTCATAGTCCGATTGATTTCTGAGAGGTGGGTGGCAACATGCCAGAAAAACAGTACATTTCCATTCCCAATCTTTTTTTGTCTGTGTTAAATAGTTTTTTGGAATGCTGGACATTTCTGCTGGCCTGTGTCTTAAATTACTTCATACTGAAGGGTCAATTAATGACCGTCCTTTGAATCTGCGATTTGTCCAATCTTGCAGCAATGTTTCTTGAGAGGATTCAAGACGATCACAATCTTTTAGCACTGTTGAAACAATGAACTTGTTGATATCCACTGATCATTAGGTTAAATATGGTTTTCGAAATCTAATAAAGAAAGAATCCTGAAAGAAACCCTGGATCGTTAATCAAGGTCCTTAATTGAGCCTTTTTCAACCATTTTGAAAAGAGGCCTTGATTATTACACCACACAAGGCAGGACATCTCAGTTGAACAGTCCTTGGCTTTCTGGCTCATCTCAATGCTTAATAAGAGCCATGAATAGACATAGACCACTGTACTCTACTTATTGTCCGAATTATATAATCTCCTTCAGTGATACGCCAGTCTAATGAAACACAGAGGCAAAAACACCTCACAGGTGGATTTGTGGATTACCTTCCTTATTAAACAGAAACTCAAAAGTTGTCAAAGAAGCAGAGTCATAGGTATAGTCATTTATAAAGAACTTCAGAAAAGCCAAGGATCCTTCAGTGACATTTAATTAGGATCATTAAAGGAGGCACAGCATTTTGAGAGGGGCATGTGAAGGTTATGTACTTTATAGCTAAGTGAATCTAAATGCAAGAGACTGCAATAACCCTCAGCACTGACAGGAGATCATTTTAGAGCTGATTATTAACATACCTGCATGTCCAAAAACAATAAGAATAACTAGCAGGTTTTGGGAAAGCTTGCTAGATATATGGTCTCTGGTTTGTTCACTCCAAAATGGGGGAAACTCATAAACCTGTTAATACCATGTTTGAGTCATATTTCCAAAGCGAATTACAAATGAGAATTACTAACACATAATTGTGAGATACATATATCTTGAGACGTGCATACATGCATATTACACTGTTCTCAATGGTGAATAATACTAGATGTATATAGTTTATATTAACCATTTACAATAACTGAACTACTAATTACTATTAATAATATTTGAAAACATCTGTACACATACACAGCAATGAGAACTGTATGCTAAAAGGGATTAATTAATTAATCATTAATTACTCACCCTCATGTCGTTCCAAATCTGTAAGACCTTCGTTCATCTTCGGAACTCAAATTAAGATATTTTTGATGAAATCTGAGAGATCTGAGTGCAAGGGTCCTACCATGTTCAAGGCACAGAAAGGTAACAAGAACATCGACAAAATAGTCCATGTGACATCAGTGGTTCAACCGTAAATTTATGAAGCTACGAGAATACTTTTTGTGCACAAAAAAACTGAAATAACTTTATTCAGCCATTCTTCTTCCCCGAGTCACCCTCTGCATCCATTATCTAGAGTACCACGACACATGTGCATGCTTTCCTCTGAAAGTAAACAAGTAAAAGTTATTTTATATTATTTTTTTTTGCACACAAAAAGTATTCTTGTAGCTTCATAAAAGTACGGTTGAACCAGTGATGTCACACGGGCTATTTTGTTGATGTTCTTGGTACCTTTCTTGACCTTGAACGTGATAGGATCTCTCCCTTGCTCTCGGATCTCTCGGATTTCATCAGAAATATCTTAATTTGTGTTCAAAAGCTGAACAAAGGTCTTACTGGTTTGGAACTACAGGAGGTTGAGTAATTAATGACAGAATTTTCATTTTTGGGTGAACTATCCCTTTAAATGCCAAAATATTATGACCTGAAAATGGTTGTCGACCTTTAATCCCCCACAGATGAAAGTGCACAGACGAAAATCTGTTTCTTCAACAATACCAAGTGTCAGAGTATTGCTAAAAGTGCACTTTTAGTATGATTTATGAAGAGTAAACAGCTCCTGCTGTCTTTATAAAGGTGCGTGTTGTTATCTCAGAGCCACAAATGAGCCTGAAGCCTGTGAATCCACCACTCTTACAGACAGCACCTGATTGTGTTGGCCCATCTAACCGTCCAACCGGCTCCCCTGATACTTATTTCAAAATCATGTTGAAGCCAGACTCATTTTAGCCATTTTCCAGAGAGACTCGAGCGTGTGAGCTCAAATTGCAGCTTGTTACATTTAGGCAATGTTGACTCTTCTAATTGCTGTCTGTCTGGCTCTCCTCTCTCTGTTGGCCTGTACCAGAAAGTTCTCTCCAGCTGACGCTGCCCCTCTGAGTCATGTGCATTATCCGAGATCCAATTGCACCCGTGTTTAACATTAACTCGCATTGGAGGCTGCCGCAATCAGTGGTTCTGCTGCACCGCTACAATGATGTACATCACACCTCTGCACAGATTATTTTGTAGTTTTTGGCCTCGGCAGTCAGCTGGGAGTTACCGGCCAGTGGGACCACAATTATATTGCTATATCTGGTGTTCACTCTCTCTCTGTATCTCTCCACAGCTCTTTGCGTGACAACTGAGCGCTTTGGGGAATTTAATTAGGCTTTGTGCAAAAGCTGTGCAGTTGCTCGCTGTGCCCTAAAGAGTTGTTTCTTAATGAACAGTTTGCTCTGAACGTTCAAAACTGCATTATTTGCATTGCAACGGGGGTAATATTTGATGTTGGAGAAGTGCATGTTGCTGTTCCAGGCTTTTTGCTCCTCCGGGATTATATTACTGAACCATAGTAGATTTTTGTAGAGTCAGTGACAGAGCTTTAGTAATTTTAGTAAACTCCCAACTACTACCATGAAGTTTGCTACTTTTCTGATTTAATTAATTTTTATTAACTTTTATTTTTTTACTTTGACACACCATGAATGCTGAGTAGCCGAAAAGCTTTCTTGCTTTTAGAAAGAAATAAGATTTCATAAATGTGACCCTGGACCACAAAACCAGTCATAAGGGTCAATTTTTTGAAGATTGAGATTTATACATCATCTGAAAGCTGAATAATAAGCTTTCCATTGATGTATGGTTTGTTAGGACAATATTTGGCTGAGATACAACTATTTGAAAATCTGGAGGGTGCAAAAAATCTAAATCACCTTTGAAGTTGTCCAAATAAAGTTCTTAGCAGTGCATATTACTAATCAGAAATTAAGTTTTGATAGATTTACGGTAGAACATGTGCAAAATATCTTCAAGGAACATGTTCTTTACTTAATATCCTGATTTTTGGCATAAAAGAAAAATGTATTATTTTGACCCATACAGTGTATTTTTAGCTATTGCTACAAATATACTAATGCTACTTAAGACTGGTTTTGTGGTCCAGGGTCACAAATGTTTTTTTTTTTAAGAAGTCTCTTATAGCAAGAACAGTAACATAGTATAAAATAACATATAATAGTTATACTTTTTTATTTGAATATATTTTTAAATATAATTTATTCCTGTAATGCAAAGCTAAATTTTCAACAGCCATGACTCCAGTTATCAGTGTCACATGACCCTTAAGAAATCATTTGAATGTGCTGATTTGCTCAAGAAACATTTCTTATAATTATCAATGTCAAAAACTGTGGTGCTGCTTAATATTTTTGTGGAAACTGTGATACATTTTTATAGGACTGTGTGATTAATATGAAGTTTTAAAAAATGAACAATGGAAAAATGTAACAATGTACAAGTCTTTCGTGTCAGTATTTATCAATTTGATGCATCCTTGCTGAAAAAAGTATTTAAAAAAAAATTGAATGGTAGTTTTGACAAAAGAAGCATTTTGTCATATTTGTCATTTTTGTCCTTGTATGTTCAAACTGTGTGCGGCAACTCATAAACCATCGCTGTTTTGCATTGTACGTAATATCACTTCTTTGCTTGGCTGCGTAATTTATTATTTATGGTTATTGTTAAGAGACTTCTTCCACACATACTTCTTCCAAGTAAACTTTTACAAACTGACACAATTAAAAGCATTTAAAAGTGGTAAAGTTTTCTGCATGTGGATGAATTTTTTTTTTTGTCTTATGATATCTTCTGTTCTGCCTTTCATGTTCCCACTAGACTATTTCTTTGTTTTTTTTTATAAGGGGCCAATTACACGGCCTCAGTAGCTGCCCTGTGCTGTCAGTGCTGCAGGAAGCAGAGGTATATGGCCTATCAAAATCTGCAATTAGCTCTGTGGCCTTTTACTGAAGACCACTCTTATTGGAGGAAAAGACATGATAGGAAAAAAATCCCAAAGCCAATAACTGCATTAACCTTCATCTTCAACCTTTGTACCAGTCAAACTGATGCCCTTATAAGTTCGCTTATGTCATTTTATATCATGTAACCTTACTGAAGTTTCTAGTATTTTTTATGACAGTGAATGAAAACTTTTAGTAACTTTTTAGTTTTTCAAACTTTTGGACCTGTGTATATCAGGTCGCCCTGTGTCCCTTTCACAGAGAGCTTTTAGGGAATGTGGTGTACTTTTCTTCCATCCTTTGAAAAATGACATCTAAGACATCTAATAGTTTTAGTGTCTAATGCAGTGCTTTTTCTGTGCAGAAAGAAAAATCTAAAATACACAACCCTTCTAATTATTCACGTGCATCATTATTCTCTCATAAATTTCCCACAGCCACCCACCACATCATTGTCTGCACACAACCAGCTTGTCTGCATAGCTATGAACAGACATGGCTGCTGGGTTATTATGTGGCTTTAAGGCAAAGATGAGAAGTGTTTATGGATTATGCATGGAGCACAGTCTGTGTTTAAGTGAAAGCAATCAGCAGTTCAGATTTGATCAGTTCTTAAAACCATTTTAATTGCAACACTCTCTTTTTATATTCTTGTCTGATCTTTTTTTTTATATCTATCTATGATCTTTATCGATTGTGTCTCTTTGTATGAAGGCCATCTGCATCTAAATGAAACCACAGTGTCAATTCATGTAACTTTTTGTTGCATCCAAAACTATGCCATATATCTGCCATGATAAAAGAAGCTTCATTGTGTAATGGTCATTAGATTGAAAAGTGGGCCTCTTATGCTGAAGGACCATTTGAAAAGCCTGAACTTTTAGAGAGTGATCTTGTATCATGCATTTAAATGATGTGGTGGGCTGACAGTAATACAGAATAAAATTGTGGTCATTTGAAACTGCTTTTTAACAGGTGGCCTCCCATCTGTCCAATGTGCTTTTAACCACGCTCTCTAATGAGCACTAGGTCACCTTGGCGCACTGATCCTCCATAAATTAGAAACTTTCTCTCCAACAATAAGTGGAATATGCGACTCCAGTCTGAGCCTCCACAATTTGGCCTGGTGTTCTTGTTCTTGAGTTTATGCACTATAGTTTGGGAAAAACCAACAGGGGCTGTAATTCTAAATGGTGTGGTCTAGTCATTAGCCTTTAATTACTGTAGCTGCCTTCACCATGCAGGATTAGCTTTAAAAGCATTGGCTTTTGGCCTTCGTGAGGCAAATTTGATGTTGAGTGATGAGAGCGGATCATGCAGTGTATCAGCGAGGGGCGCTGAATACAAAATGTCAAAGAAAGAAATGGATCCCAGAAAGTCCTTGACACAAAAAGTGTGGTATTGTCACCGTTCTCTCAAGCAAATTAAACACTTCGTCACAATGAGGCGGTTTCTTTCAGGAGGAAATCTTAAGCCCAAATAATAACTCAATATCTGCAGAAGTTAGAAGAAGGTGTTATTAAAACTCATTTGTTTCAGCACAGTTGCACAATGCAGAAAACACTTCTGCGATATTCTCGCACATCTGAGTCACACATTTTGAAAAGTGCCATTGCCATTTTTTTTCTCTCATGAAAGACCTATTTCTAGGTGTAGATAAGTTTTTTCTTTGATTAAGTATTAGCCTCTGGTAATGTATTTAATTTGTACTTTAGAGACATCCAGTTTTAATGGATTACATTAATTAAAAGCTATTAAATGGTCTTAAATTAACATTGTTTTTTTAGTTGAAATACATGCCATACAACATATTTTATTTTATTTTTTTTTAGATGCATACTGTATGTAATAACATATTTAGGCCTTGCAACATGCAGGTCATAAAAATGCCTTGAATTTCCTTATATAGTATTCAGAGTGGTTTAATATGTTTTTGTTATGTGATTGTCCATTTATCTAATTAGGTAAATGGAAAATTATAAGTGTTTTCTCTAATTTCCTGACAGCTGAATTGTACACTTTTTATGGCAAACTGTTTGGGTTTTAACCCTCAAATGGAAAGAATTTCACACGATTTGTGCAAGAGATATTGATGTGAAAATTGTCTGTTCGAGACGGCATTGATAGACTTGGCAAGCGTGCAGCTCTGCTTTATTAATTGAATACTCCAGTAGGTGGTCAGAGGTGTATAATAAATCATACTAAACAGGGGTAAATTGTCTAGAATTAGTGTCTGCGTGTTTATCACTTGAGTCTCAAAATGCTTTCTGGAAGTTAAATGATGAAGAGTGGCATCCACTGCAACTGGGGGTAAATAAAATGTAATCATATTAGATAAAGAGGGAGAAGGGAAAGATAGAGAGAATGAATGTTGAGTGTGTGAGAGAGAGATTGAGTATGGGAATTATTTATTACAGTGCAAGCACTGCAGCCATGTAAATTATGCAATTATTGTAAAATATTATGTGGTAAATGTCTCATTCTTGCACATTTATATCAATAAATTTTGTGCATCTGTGCTTTATCAACAAGAATATCCAAATAGCTTTGGATAAAAGTGCTTTCTAAATAAATACAAGTACTTATTTAATAATAAATATATAATATTTATATTATATAATAAATATTTACATATGCATTTGTAAATATAGATATTATTTAATACATACTATACAATGAATAATGATGTGACCTGTGTTGGTTGGTTTTAACAAAGCTTTCTTTTTACTTTTCCTTGAATAATTTCAATTTTGGAACACAAGACTGTGCACTTTATAATTAACAGAATATTAAATTGCCATTAATTCTCCAGAGCTCAAACCTACTTCTCCTTCATATTTAATTTAA
>JAFVLL020037216.1:0-31990 GCA_021397915.2 Tor tambroides | reverse complement strand
GCGATCGAGTCTGGGTCAGGTCAGATGTATTTCCCAGAATTCTTGTTGGCTCCCAGAGGCCGTCACAGAGCCTCTGTCACATTTATTTCTCAGCACCTCATCTCTCCTCTAACACAGGGTCACTGTACATCCATCCCAGCATTATTCAGACTTTAATTGTTTCCCTAGGTGACGTCTGTAAAAGAATATTTGCATGGCTCCTCTGTAATATGTATTTGGACGAGGGAGTGATGTGATTTTATTCATATAGGCAATGACACATAATACGGCTTACTATCTGCAGTATATATCGTGATATTAAAAAGTACAGGCATTTTCATCAGATGACTTGAATAGCTATATTTGAAAAACTGAATCATTTTAGAATGATTTTGTTGGGAAGTGCATTTGCATAGAAAATAAAAATTAAAAAAGCTAAAAAAAAAAATACTTTTTACTTTGATGACTTATTTTTGCTGAGTGTAAACCACCCTGAATGAACTGATGAACAATTTTGGAAAAACTTGACAACTTTGAGTGTTCACATTTGGGTTTACTTGTTACAAGAACCAACAAATCTTTTTCAGTAACCATAAAGTGAATAATTTTTTAAGAAATTGTCCTTCCAATTGAGTTTTGATAGGTTACATTCCCAGTGTTTTTAATAACTGGCTATGAAATAACAATGTTATTTTAATTTTTATTTTTATTACATATTATTTGTTTTATTAATCTTTTATTTTAAAATAAGAAATGTATTGGAAAAATACTACTGTATGTAATATAAAAAAATGAGTATTTAAAAACAATAAAAATATTTGTTTATATTGTACAACTGTAAAGAAAAAAAACATATTTGTTGCCAGAAATATATATGGAAAGGGAAGTGGTGTATGGTCAAGTATAGTGACCCATACTCAGAATTTGTGCTCTGCATTTAACCTATCCAAGTGCACACACACGGTAGTGAACGCACATTTGGAGCAGTGGGCAGCCAGTGCCGTGGCGCCCGGGGAGCAGTTGGGGGTTCGGTGCCTTGCTCAAGGGTCTCACCTCAGTCGTGGTATTGAGGGTGGAGAGAGTGCTGATTATTCACTCCCCCCACCTACAATCCCTGCCAGACTTGAGACTCAAACCCACAACCTTCGGGTTACAAGCCCAACTCTCTATCCATTAGGCCACGACAGCCCCCATGCTTGACTCATAGTAAAAAACACCCTGAGATGCCAAAAAAACGGTATCATGAACCTCCATTGGAATGCACTCCCGAAAATGCTGTCTTTGGAATTCACTCCAATAATACATTTCCTATGGCTAATATTACTTTGGTTTCTTGTTTAAATCCATGAGATGCCAAAGGAAAATTCCTTCCGGTGTGGCAATAAAATCAGAAACTAACATAACGTCCCCATGTAAAACAATAACCGTCCGAACAGGGCTTATGTTTGCAATGCTTTTTTTTTACCTGTAGTGAGAAATTCTTCCATTTTGTCCTTAAAGGGCTGTAGGTGCTCCTCAGACGAGACATTACACACCTTTTCTGTTTCTGCTGAACAGGCTGTAAAATAAATTACAGAGCAGGAACACAGATATGAGAAAGAAACAAACAAAATGATTAATGGAACTGAATAACAGTTTATTTTAAGCAGTGAAAACATCTTATGTCAGCCTATAAAACTACTAGCCACATAAATAACCTTCAAAAGACACATTGTAGGGATTCTTGGGGAAGTCAGCCAGATATCTTAAAAAGACTAGCACGGCGATGGCCCCACCATATGGCTAAACTTCTTTTAACCAGTCTTCACCGATCAAACTGTCAGGACCAGCTCTACCATTTCAACTAGCATGGACTTTTATTAGCAGGTTAGCATGTTACATTCCTCCTGCTTCCACTTCCAACACTTCATAGATGTATCACTGCAGAGAAAAATGTGAAATCTGTGACCTGTGCTAACAGATGCTAATGAATCCCATTTCATGAACCTTTCCTTCGCTTCTGTTCGCTGTACACCTGGAGTCTTACAACAGGCCGACAGGCTTCACCGTGTCACACTCCATCACTGCAGTCGGTGATGGATCACAGCCTCGCATGGCAATCAGCGCAATGCAAACACACACATGCTAACGTCCCTGCCAGCTGGATCAAGGGCTCTGTGAAAGCAAGGACCTGCCGGGTCGCCCGCATAACTCTGTGCCCCTTCCAGCTGTCAGTGTCGCACATCTGCTTTAGCGCTTAGCTTAGCTTGCTAATGTAGTGATGATCCATTTATTGTATGAGCGTAAGACAGGAGCCATGCTTATTGGACCACGGGGAGATTTTAGGGATGTGAACAGTTGAGGATTCAGAGAAACACAGAACATTGCCAGAGAAGAAATATTTGCCTGCATTAAACAAACGTAGGCTTGATCTGTTCAGCAGGTGTACGCCAAAACGATTTAGCTAAGCATACAAGCTCTGGAAAAGTACATTTACAATTTATCAACCACATGTACAGTGGGCCTAACTAATAAGCTTTTAAAAGAATCGCCAGCTAGGGATTCGAGGGAAGGCACGCGAAAATATGGCTAACAGCAGGAGTGAAGCTAATAGGCTGTATAGCAATGCATCAAACCGACCATCCTTCAATCGAAATTTCCATGAGCCAAAAGCAAATCCATCTGATATGTTTGACTGGTTCGAGTGGAACTAAAAAGGCTTGGACGTTATTATTTGTGTGTGTTAGACAATCTCACTCTGGATAAGTGATTGATTGTAAATGTGTTTTTGATGTAGGGCAGTGTTCTAATTTGACCACATCAACATCCACGAGTGTTTTTTCAATGATCTGAACAAGCCAAATACGCCGACAGTGGAATGTGAGTATTTCCACATCTGTGTGAGTGTGTGTGTGTTTTTGTGTTGGCAATGAAAATGTTTGCAGGGATTTAAACTCGGCTTTGAGCATGTAATCGGATTCTTACACCTCATTCACACTCTG
Organism: Tor tambroides; assembly: GCA_021397915.2. NCBI lineage: Eukaryota > Metazoa > Chordata > Actinopteri > Cypriniformes > Cyprinidae > Tor > Tor tambroides. Next base: position 29,030 of record JAFVLL020037216.1, on the reverse strand, counting down.
TCGTGCACTTAAGCTGGGTCGTACAACCTTTGACTTGCGGCACAAAGCTGAACCAATCTCACTAACCTCCTGAAGACCCTGATAAATTGCTTTACTGGTCAGGGAGCAAAGCAGCCAGTGCTTAAGAGGCCGTTTAAGCCCTTTACCTGCCTGTTAGTTTCTTTTCAAAAACACCAGAATATATGGAATTTCCAGCTAACAGGGTATAAAAGAGCATCTGAAATTTATTTTATAATTTATTTTTTTTTTAAATTTCAAATGGTAAGTGAAAAGATGTGTTAACCTTTAGAAAATGTGGACTCTCAAACAAAAATATGGATGGATTTATATTGTAATCATACATTTTTCATTCCTATTACCAGAATGTCTAAATGTTATATAAAACTCAAACTATCAAACTAAAGAATTGGCTGCATTTATTTGATCCAAGGCTACATTTTTTTGAACAAAAGTACATTAAAATTGTACTATACTATAAAAATATGATTACATTTTCAAATAACTGTTTTCTATTTTAATATATTTTAAAATGCAAGTTATTTATATGATGGGAAAGTTGAATTTTTGGCACGTGATCCTTCAGAAATCATTCTAATATGTTGATTGTCAGTTGTGCTGCTTCCAGATTAAGTTTAAGAACAGCATTTATAGAAGAGTACTGATTTATCTGTCACTTTTGATCAGTTTAATGCATCCATGCTTATTAAAAGTATTTTTGTGAACTACAAAAAAAAAGAAAAAAAAAAGAATTCATACTGACCCCAAACTTTTGAACAGTAATGTATACATATAGTATACGGACAGTTCACCTGCAGAAACCTGGAGTTAAGTGCTTTAGGCCTGTAAAAACAGGTTAGACCCCTAGGAAAAGTGCTGAAATGGCCCCTCTTTCTCATTTATTTACATGCTGGGGCCTTTAACAAACCACATTTGCAGTATTGATCATTGTGGCAGCCAGCTGGGGGCTCAATAAAAACAGCCATTTGAAAATCAGTGAGCCTTCTAAAGGAGAACACGGGTCATTGGCTCTGGTGTATACAAACTAAACATGTCTGTGTGTTTTTATATATGCACACTTGTATGTGAGTTCATGTTTGTGGGTATGTGTGTATGTCCACATGTGTTTGCACATATGTGATCTCACGTATATGCATGGAAGTGTGTGTAAAGCCTGTGTATTCATTTATTTGCTTTGCGTTTGCGTGTGTCCACATCTCACCATTCAGATCTTTCCGTAGCTTGCGTAGGTCACGTTGAAAATCCTCAAACTTCATCTGCGAAGCCTGAAACAGATCCTGAGGCTCTGGAAGTGGATACGCGCATGTTTCTTTACCTGCATCCTGACACACAAACAACGGAAAATCTAAAGCACAATCATACAAAAAAAAAACCAGGATGTTGTGTTTATGAGATCATAACTGTAGCAATGGTTGATCTGAAAAATAATTGAATGTGAATTGTTCAAATAGTTTGGTGTGTAAAGATCATTATGATTCCAAAAACAATGAAAACATCAAACACAACAAATCAATCTCAATAACGCTCCGTCTGTCAGGGATCAGAGCCGCTTGCATGCACACGCACACACACACACACACACATGCTCTCTCCTTGTTATTTGCCTGAACGTTAGAAGCTCTTCAACAACCTGTGGATCATATTTTGTCAATTTGGACACGACCTCGTAATCACAACATCTGGACCGACTGCTGACGGTATTTACAATACAGCGCTTTTAATCTACGTCCAAAAAGGGCATCAAGCAATCAAAGGCCTCTGCTCATTCAGAGCGGGCCATTTGTCTATATGGTGAAAGGAAAGAAAGGCAAATCAAAGTGATGAAACCAAAAAACAAAGCCACTTTTTTGCCTACCATGAAGGGTGATTCTAAGGGACCTGGGGGTCTGTTAGTCAAGCCAATGAAGTAAACAGTTGGCCAAACCTACCTCATCAAAGTGTCGCAGATAGTAAGCAACTATGTAGGACAGGAGGCTCTGAGAATTATCCTGATGGAGCGAGAGGAGGAGGAGACGAGAGATGGAAATAAACACAGGAGAATAATCATTTTTCATGTTTTGGGATTGTATACACTTGTTTAGCTCAAAGCGTTTGTGAATAAGATGCCAGACCTGGTGGCTTGCAAAGGCACTTGCTCACATGCATATGTGTGCAGACACACAGACCGCATGGGATGTGGATATAGGCTACTGCCTTGGCATAATACTGTATAAACCGCTCATTTTGAGTGATACTGCCAGAACGGGTTCTTTATGACCTGGTTAGTGGGGTCAGGAGACCATCAAAGTACTGTATGCAAATTTCCATGTAGGTTTAGACTAAGGTTAAACTATTTCAGTGCTGGTCTATGTGATGGATCTGAATTTTGGCATCATTTACTTACCATCAAGCCATTCAAAACATGTATGACCTTCTTTCTTCTGTGTAAGGCAAAAATATTAGTAAATTCATGTATTTTATAGGTATTTTTACTTGTACAAAAACAGGCTGTTATGCTGCTTGCAAACTTGTATTTCTTAAAGGGAAAGTTCACCCAAAAATGAAAATTCTGTCATTAATTACTCACCCTCACGTCGTTCCAAACCCATAAGACCTTCATTCATCTTCGGAACACAAATTAAGATATTTTGATGAAATCCAAGAACTTTCTGACCCTCCATAGACAGCAATGCAACTACCACATTCCAGAAAGGCAGTAAGGACATCGTTAAAATAGTCCATGTGACATCAGTGTTCAACCATAGTTTTATGAAGCGACAAAAATGCAAATGCAAAGAAAACAAAACAAATGACTTTATTCAACAATTTCTTCTCTTCCTTGTCAGTCAAGCTCTCGGATTTCATCAAAAATATCTTAATTTGTGTTCCGAAGATGAACGAAGGTCTTACGGGTCTGGAACGACACGAGGGTGAGTAATTAATGACAGAATTTTCATTTTTGGGGAAATCATTCTTTTAAGATATTATTTTAATTTATTATCATATTCATAAACACACTTGTTTGGAGTACAAATATTTTTACAGTTTTTGTCATTTATCTAGTTGTTTATCTATAGCAGCTGAATAGAATCTTAACATCCACTTTGCAAAATGGAAAAATAAAAATAAACTCATAGTCAATAGAGTGCAATAATAGGACCCCACTGACTTTCACTGTATGGACACAACAGGTTTGGAATGACATGAGGATAAATAAATGATGACAGAATTTTCATTGTAGTGTGAAAAATCCCTTTAAACTAGTGATAGGGATCTCATTTTTACTCACACTGCTCTTGACATCTTTTAACTTGGGAAGGATGTCAAGGGTAAATCCATCTGCCTGTCCTCTGCTCCGGTTGCCCCCGTTCATAATGTTCCCAAATGCTAGAACCAAACCTAGAACCTGCAGGACGGCTTGACTTGATTGTAGAGCCTTCAAACAGAAGAGGGAGAAGAGGACGCACAGGGACTGTAACAGATGTTTTCTTTACTGCTTTATAGCTGAACTTTTAACTTGAAATATGGCAATGGTGAAGCTGCCACTGCAATCTGACTAGTGTGTTTCAAGTTCTTTCTCACCGTGCAGACTCTCAGCAGCGTTTCAAGCTTGCGCTGAACTGATGTAACACATTCTGTGAAGGTGGACTGGAAGAGAATACAGAAAACCCGCTCCGAGAACTGAGGAACCTCTGACAACTGCAGCAGAAACCTAACAGAGAGAGGGAGCAAAATGAATGATGTAAGGAGAACAGAACGATAGATAAAGACAGAGACAGACAGACAGACAGATAGATAGATAGACAGACAGATAGATAGACAGATAGATAGATAGATAGATAGATAGATAGATAGATAGATAGATAGATAGATAGATAGATAGATAGATAGATAGATACTGTTCAGGCTTGTCCAGTGGTTTTGCATTTTCTTTATCTTTTGAAGACTTGATATGTTTCTCAATCTGATCCATCTCTTCTTTCTGAGCCCTCTGTTTAACAGAAAAAAATAAAAAACAGAAAGAAAGTACACTTAGAGAGAGGAAAATGTGATTTCATTTTGGGAAAATACACTCATATTCTCCTTATAAAGCATTTTATAACTATCTAATAGTGATATAAACTCTAATGCTCTCTGGAGTGTGTTTGTGTGTGGGGGTGTTGCTTTATGATCTTTATGGTCTTTGTATGCTCCAAAAAACAAAGTATGATCCACACTTCAGACTGTGCTTGAGTCAGACAGTGAAAAAGAGAATAGAGTGAACAAGCGGGAGAGAGGAAAGAGGGGATATACTATGTGTGTGTGAGTGTGTGTGAGGGGGTGTTCTGTGGTTTTGGTTGAAGGAGTCAGAGACAGCGTGGAGTCTCGCACACTAAAGAGAAACAACCTCAACATTTAAACTCAACAACACCGCCTCAAGCTACAGCGGGAATGGGTGGGTGGGTTGGAGGAAAAACAGGGATGGAAGGAAAGATAGTTTTCAGCAGAAAGTTACTACACATACACATAATTCCACACACACACACACACACACACACCACCTTCACGTTTCTTTATTAGTTGTTAACACTACACTATGTGACTTTGGCCCTCTAGTGGTTGAAAAGTAAAACTGCATGCTTCTTGCAGAAGAACATTGTTTTGGTTGTGATTTGGCTCTGCGTGAATGTATGTGGTTCGGACAGCGGTTGGAAAAATATTTGTTTGTTTGTTTGTTTGTTTGTTTTTACAACCGATGATTATTGGAGATCTACCGTTCTGAATGATTCATGGTCAATTTTTGCCATTTGTTGTGACAAACCTTTAGCTGCCTTCACGCTACACACAGTCAGAGCTACTTTTCTCTCTTTACAGATGTGACACAAACAGGTGAACGATGTTTGTATGCAGTTTCCCACAAAATCTGTCCTCACACCTCTAAAATATAAATCAAATCATATGTTTATCAAAGTGTATTTGTTCATATAGTTATTTTTAATTTAAAAAAAAAACAAAAAAACAGTGTGGCTTTAAATACAACAACTGCACTTTTGTATAGCCTAATATTCATATTTTGTATTTTGATTGTAAATATAAATTATTCTTTTTAATTAGGTTCATGAACAACTATATATAAATATGAAAGCAATTATAAAATTTTACATATTGTCGATATGATACATGGAGCAAAATCACAAGAAAAGTGCCAACTTAAGAAGTGTTTTGAAATAATTATCAGACATGTGTGAGGAACGTTCTGGCATCTTGTAGGTCTTAAGATGATGTGTGGCTATGATGCCCTGTCTTTATCTCATCATAATGACGTGCGGCACACACTCGCATACAGAAAACATGTAAAGGAGCTCTAGTGCTGACAGCAAGATTTATGACTGTTGCTGCAATGCACATGGCGATCATAGTGTGCAAACTCATCAGCACCCACACACACTTAAAGAATGAAAGAAAATAGCAGCCAATCATCTAAAAGTGAGTCAAAGATCTTCCAAGAAAGAGGTTTGATTTATGTTGCCACGTCAAACTGACGTAGTCTGTAACTGCCAATAAGTTACATAAGCTACAAATCTCAAAGCTCAGTCTTTTTTCTGAGTTTTTGAACTGTTCTCTTTTGATTCTTTGAGGGGGAAAACCTCATCCTCTTCATTTGTCTTCCTGTCTGTCGTCAGTTCCATGTCTGCATGTCTGTCTTATACAGTCGTCGTGTTCCTCTCTCTCTTTCCCTCAGACAGTGACACGCACCCCGGCTCCATGGCAAACCTTACTCATTCCAGCGGTGTTTGTGGCCTGCATGTTTGTTTTGGTATTTAACACACATTTCTACGGCTCTCTTTTGGAGCGGACCACGTCAAGGCAAAGCTCCAAGATCTTAGGATATATTCTGTCCAGTTCTGAGAGGTTTAAGAGTTTAATGATATGATAAATGATCACTTATGGAATTCCTACTTCATAAGAAATGTCATTATTCATCACATTTGCTTATCTGGACTGTCACGTCTTGTCATGTTGTGGCCTTACATTTTCATACAGCGCCTGGAGCGTCTCCAGATCCACCACGGTGCAGTCCATGTTCAAGATGGCTGTCAGACAGAGAAAGAGACAAGAAAAATCCATCAATGATCGACCAATCAGGACTCAAGATCTGTTCAAATGATTTCTTAGGCAAAGATTTTAACTGAAGTCCCTGCTGCTGGGAAAAACTATGAGTACCACTTGTCAAGTTTCTGGGAATCTGAAATTATTTTCCAATGAATTAAATGCCAAATCACATTTTTCCAATAATACCAAAATAAGAGTCATTGATACTTTCATGAATTCATAATCAAAATCATAATACATCCATAAATCAAAACAACTTTAAATTTTGTATTAAATGATATCTTAAATTACTTAATAATACAACATTTGTTTTATATATTTATTTTAATTTAATTAAAAATATTTTTAAAAGAATAAATACTTTTATTCAGCAAGGATGAATTAAATTTATGAAAAGTGACAGTGAAGACATTTTTAATGTTACAAAAATGTCTATCTCAAATAAATGTTGTTCTTTTGAGTTTTCTATTCATCAAAGAATCCGGAAAAAATGTGTCATGATTTCCATAAAAATATTAAGCAGCACAACTCTTTTCAACATTGCGTATACATTTTATACGTTTCTTGAGCCCCAAATCAGCATATCAGAAAGATTTCTGAAGGATCATGTGACACTCAAGACTAGAGTTATGGCAACTAAAAATTCATCCATCACAGAAATAAATTACATTCTAAAATATAGAAAAACTGAAAACAGTTCTTTAAAATTCTAATAAACTATACTTTGTCTTCATTTTTTGTCTTTGTATTTTTCATTAAATAAATGCAGCCTTAGTGAGCATGAGAGGCTTTTTTCATGAACAGTAAAAATTCTTGCAAAAAATTCTATTTAAACTTACATGGTTCAATAGCAACACAGGGCAATACAAACTAACTGTTCAAAAAGTTTAAAAAAATAAAAAATGTCTTTAACCTTGGGCATGGGTGATCATATAATCTAACAACCAAAACATGTTTACTCAGCACCAAACATTTATTTTCCAGAGTTGTTTTTACATAATAAAAGCATCTGAATCTCTAGCAGGCCTGTTATTGAGCTGGCTAGACTGAACACTTTTTCTGTGCTAAATAGAGCTATTATGGGATAACATTTGTGTGTTCAGTCATTTGGGGAATTGAGAAATTGATCACTGGCGCGTTCCAGAAACCGCACAAGAAAGAATAACAAAAACATCCATATCTGGCCAATGCACAGACATAGAAAATGGAGACAGACAGCAAAGCATTATACTGTTACAGAAGAAAGATATCAAAGAGAGCAACTACAGCCTTAAAAGAGATGGGGAGAAGAATCACATGACAGAGCGAGAGAGAAAGTGAGAAAGAGAGAGAAAAAAGTACGCACGATCTATGACCGGGTAATTTAACCTGTCATCAACCTGACAACATCATCCCACCAGATCTACACCCCAATCACCACATACACAAACAACAACAGTGTAATCCCCACACCCCCACAACAAAGTCTCCAAAACAAAGAATTTGTCTCTTGATGTCCAGGGATTTGCTCTGTGCTTCCCCAAATAACTGATGCAGTAGTTTAGAGTGGTGGGCTTGCCTTAATCTGAGGGAGAAACCGTTTTGAAAGCTTCAAAAGTTTGTAGAAAAAAAAGCAATCAGCACAACAAAGTTTGCATACTGTATGGCCAGTTATGGTCTCTTCATTAGAGATACCAAAGAATTACATATTTTAATGTGTTATTTGCATTGAATTTTTTTGACTTTGTATGTAGCGGACATTGAACTAAAGTTAGATCTGTTTAGCATTTGTTTGTCAATAATAAATAGAAATTTTAATAATAATAAATAATATTTTATATGATTTGATACTACTACTAATAATAATAATAATAATAATGTAATTGATATAATTTTAATGATATTTGTTCTAAATATGTGTTAAGCATTTTGTCAATAATTATTGTTATTATTATTGATCATTCTTTTTATTATTATAAAACAGACATGTGAATTCAAAAGATGTGTTTAGCATTAAAAAGAAATTTGATAGTAATTTAAAAATATCAAATCATATCATATTGTGTCATATCATATCATTCAACTGAATGTGAGTCACTAAAGAACACTGAATTAATTTGGGCAAGCAGCACACATAATAATAATAATAAAAATAAATAAGCCCATTCAGAGATCTATAGTTTTGATAAACAGAAAGGCTCAGTGGAAATTATAGTAGGAGTGTCTGAGTAAAAATTCTCACATTTCTGAAACAATAAACTCAATTATACGTTTTACACCCCAATGACTATAATCACCTGAAATTCACTCACTCTTACTGTTATATAGCTCATCATTTAGATGACGCTTTTATCCAAATAACACCTATTACAGGAGGAATCCCCCTGGTGCAGCCTTGGGTTAAGTAGCTTATGGATCAGGTTTGAGCTGAACTACATTTCTGTAACTGCTCTTGTTACATATTTCATAGGCCAAACATTTTTCTCCAAGCAGTTTCATAGTTCCTAGCAGGTTTACAACGTTCAGTTCGTGCCAAGCTTCCATAATTACTATCTTCCAAACGTACACAACCAGACAAAAGAAAATACACAACGAATGCTACCATGTTTGCAATTCTTCAGCTGTATGGACACATACCACCTTCTCTCTCTAAACACTGCTAAGTATAAAACGGCACAGTGTTTGGCTAACAAAGAGAAGAGAAGGAAGGATTTTATATTAGAACATGATTGTGCACATATGTTTTCTGGTTGCTTTCTTTGTGATCGCTGCCATGATTCAGAATGTTTCCACAAAACAATGTCTTGTGACAGTTCAGAAGACCCAAACAGACGACGCTGCAGATCAACTGAGTGTGAGTCACTGAAGAAACACAACAAACAAATCGTCCGGAGGGGGTCGGCGTCACACGCCGATGAATCCAATCTCACACACGCACAAACGCCGAGCTGACTTGTGAAACTTTGAGACTGTTATGGGTAGAAATCAAAGGCCTGTCACCAAGTGTGTTTGTGCAAGAGCTGCCTGTGCTCTAGTCAATCATGCAAGAGTGTTTTCAGGCTCAAACATGAGATCTTATGAAAACCAGCTGAGGGAAACAAGAAAGTTGACACAAAGGGAGCGATTCAGTGAGAATCCACCAAGGAGTTGCACTAGATTAGGTTTAGTTTCCTTAACAATCCTGAAAAGAGTGTTTTTAATGTTGTTTGATGGCTGATAATTGAATAACGAAAGAAAAGAGAGACAGACGGGCAACATCTTCTCTACTGACTGTAATAAATGCCTCATAACTTTGGATGAACCTTTAAACTCTGCAATTAAACCAATTCACGAAATTCTTTCCTAGTTCCTCAAAGGGCCTGATCCAGGTCAGTGTGGTGAAGCGTGATGTTGAGGAATGTATTGATTCTGGGTAAATAGCTCTGTCAGAGAAACTGTTTGTTTCTATTTGGTGGTTTACTCTGGCCAAACATACTGGCCTCTGCAATGGGTGGAATTGCAGCGAGACCCAATGAGACTCGACCAGTGCTGAATTGTGGGTGCTGAGCTGCATAATAGATGGGGACTGTGCCCATAAATTCTCAAAGAGCCAGTAAAAATTTCTTCAAATGCCGGCAGTTTAAAGACTAACTGAGGATGTGTGTGCATGTGTGCGTGTGTGTAACATTAGGTATCCGTTCACATAATGTGATGTGGTTTTTAAAACTGCATCCAGCTTTGCTGATTCATTAAAATGAAGAAAGAAAAATAGAATTTAACAAAGGATTGTTGTTACAGTGGATTAGACTGGAGGGAAATTATGCATGAAAAAATGTTACTGAAAGAAAACAGAATACAGCTTGTCTGCCGCCTGTTAAACAATGAATGGCTAAAAAGTACACAATGCTAAAAATACACTGCTGAAGAATACACTATTTATCCATCCGGATACTAAAAAAAGAAACCTTTTTTGGTTACATTTTTTTTTCCCTCAGAGAAATCAAACTGAATCAAATAACACAGCAATGGTGTTCCTGAATGAATCGTTTGAGTAAAGGATTCAGTGATTCACTAATAAAGTGATTCACTCATCTAATCTGTAATTTGCTGCCACCTACTGGCTCATGAATGTAACCTTGTAAAATTATCATAATCTAATCTAATCTGATATAATTAGGGCTGTCAGTTTAAAGCCATAACTCAAAGAGATTGAAATATTTTAACGAAGTTAACGCACTGGCTCCACCCCCAGACTTGTACATCTTCTTACATTTCATAAAGTTGACTGTTAACAAATATGATGCAGGGCAAGAACTCCATAAATGCAGTTAAGCCCTGATATTGGTGCAAAAAATGCCCCGTATGAGTTTTTGTCTCATATTTATATCATATATCACATGAGCAGTATTACAAGAGTGCTGATTTTGTCCCGAATATCACGAGTTTAAATGTGATTCTATACAACAGTTCAGTAAATAAGAAGTTGATATTGTGCTGTTTAAAACACAATATTATGTGTTTTTGCTCAATTTTGCAGAGAACATATTACCTTTCAAGCCATAGCAGAAATGTTGAGTGTTTCCAAGCAACACAGCAAGTGTTTAGTTTCTGAATTAATCCACGTTTTGAACGAATGGTGTGAACCAATGATTCAAAGGCCCATTCCTAAAGAGAGCCATTTACTTCATTCCTGAATGAATCTGAAGAAATCGAATGAATGACTCATAAAGACATTTACTGCCACCTGCTGGCACATTTAGATTCTTATTTAGAGTATCATTTCATAAATAAATAAATAATACAAAATATAAATATTAAAGCGATAGTTCACCCAAAAAATAAAATTCTGTCATCATTTACTCACCCTAATGTCGTTTCAAACCTTTCTTTTGTGGAACATAAAAGAAGGTATTTTGAAGACTGTTGGTAACTAAGCTCTTTTGGTTACAAATGACTTTCACTGTATGAGCAAAAAATACTGAGATGTTTCTCAAATGACTTTCTTTTATGTTCCATAGCCTAGTTTATGTTAGTTTATGTGTAATAAATTTTATGTTGAATCAAATAAAATATTTCTTTCTAAAGCTACAATTTGTAATGTCTACTTGATACTTTCTCATTTAACACAAAAATATCTTTAAATAATCTTTTGTGCGTATTTTCAGTCAAATTTATTTTGCGATTATTTAGATTAATTAATCGACACATAATTAATTAGATTAAAAATTTGACTGACAACCCTAGATATAATATAATATAATATAATATAATATAATATAATATAATATAATATAATAATATATAATAATATATGGAGAGGTTTCCTTCTCTCTTTTTTTATGTATAAAATCCATATATATATATATATATAAATAACTTTTCTTTTTCCAGTTTATGGCTCTTGTTAATGATTAATTAAAAAATACACACTGCTAAAAAATATTGTTGAAGAATACTCAATTTTTCCATCCTAGCACAAGGAAGTAACAATTTTTTGGTTCCATGTTTGCTCTGAAATCGAATCAAACAACACACAGTTTTGGCTTTCCTGAATAAATCATTGAATCTCAATGAAACTTTTGAATAAAAGACTCACTCATAAAGACTAGTTTCATTCCTGAATGATTGACTCATACAGTCTGTCATTTACTGAAAGATTTACTAAAAAAATTTTAATATAGCATAATTCTTATTTTTTATCATTTTATCCCTTTGCTTTTTACAGGCAAGTTTATTTAATTTAATTCAAGGAACACACAGGTCATCTGAGATATCTGGAAGAGAAAGGGACAAAAGATGTGTGTAGACATTTTGAAGATATATGTGAAATAATCAACCCTTCTGAAAATTGTTCTACTTTGGTGTCGCACTGTTTGGGCTTTTCCCTATGTATTCTATTACAACGATGCCTTTGCCAACTATAAAAATAATAAATCAAGAGTTCTGGATAGCTCTGGGTGCTGAAAGACAGATCTAACATTCCCAAACCTGTGATGAGAAAAAATGGCATTATGTCCTTTATACTCGTTTCAAGGGGATGAATGAGCAGGTAGAGTGATGACAGCAATAAGAGGGATAGAGAGAGACAAATTAGAGAGAAATAGACCCCAGAGACAGACGAGGAAATATCTTCAGCAGAGAAACAGGACATTGAGGGTATATGCAAAAGCAGAGTAAAACAGTAAAAGAATAGAACACAACGAGAAAGATGACGCTGCTCTAATCATCACGTCCATTAAGATCTACAGTATCAACCTATTCTTGAACCCTGAAACGCAACCAACCCCTCTCCCTCCAGCTTTCAAACACAATCAGTAACTGTATAAACAGCACCGAACAATGACTCTTAATTGGCTGTGACATCATATTTCCCCCCTTAGAGAGGTCACATGCTGACAGGAGGCTGAACAGAATCTCTCAGAGGAGTAGTGGGTCTCATAAGTATAGCCACAAAGTCACACTATCAACATTCTATAATAATAATTTAATAAATAACCTCACCATTCTGAATATCTTTCATATCTAAATGAAGGCTGGACATCAGAATCCCCACCGCCTGAGAACGTTTGTTACTCAGCAGCTTGACAACCTGAGAGGGTCAGAGAGAGAGAGAAGGTATATTTTGTTACTGTTATAAAACATCAGCCACTTTATACTATAAAAAAGATTCCACGGTTATTTAAACGCAGTTTACCCTGAATATTATTGCTGGTGACAAAAATACATAAACACAGTATTTCATCTGGCTGCCCTCATAAATTTAATAGCACGCAGAGGTACTTTGGCCTAATAAGGAAGCCAAAAACAAAGCCAAAGTATGAGTATTTATGACTGTTTCCTCATATGGCATTATGGAGAGGTCTTCGTCTCTTATTCTTTCATACATATATCAAAATAACTTTACTTTCTCCAGTTTCTGGCTCTGCCAAGGAAGACCACAGTAATTATGCAAATGACAGACCTGTCTAGTCACATTAAACCGAGTTAGATTTTGACACTTTCAGACAGCCCCTTCAAATCAGGCATTTCCAAATAAGCTGTGTGTGGATACATGGATACCTCACATATTCAGTCTTTTCATCCCGCAAAAAAATGATTTTCTTCTTTATTTTTGCCTTTTTTAGTATTAAAAATATATTTAAAAAATCTAAATACAAGATATAAAGTCTTCCTTTCTGAAAAGAAAAAAACAAGCAAGTTTATGCTTCTAATATCTTAAATCATTTTACTACTCAAGTAAATGTATTCTGATTTATGAATGTTTAGAGGTTGCGGTATTTGTACTCAAAAACAAGATAAAAAATACATTTTTTTGCAGTGCTCTAATGTTTTTTGAAACCTTGTGCTTTGCCCTCTACTAGTTTTCCTGTAGGTTCGCGTCTTCTGTCCATTAACACATATACATTGAGTGCCATCTCAAACAGATCTTCTTTCACGACCGCCTGTTAACAACATGCTAATTCTGATTGTTGGAAAGAATTTGGAGTCGTGAAAACCTTCTAGTACAGGCCACACTTGAAAGCGTGATGGCGGCCCAATGTGATCATCAGAAAGCCGCTGGCTCTCATTATCTCCACAGGGCTCATGACCACTAAACACAGCGCGACTGCAGAGTGCTGTGCTACGTTAATGATGTGGGAAACACACTAATGCTTGTGATGAGCTGGATCTCAAACCAGACGCTTACCGACCAATGAGAATTGATTCCATACTTTAGCACTGTTTCGGTGGGAAGCGTGGATGTTGCTGTATGAGGGAGGATGGCGGTTCGGTGGTCGTACAGTAACTACCAGCTAAAGGACCAGATAACTACTGCCAGAGCAATGGGCTGTAAAATGAATATGATTCATAAAATTAACATGATTATGTGGGCTCAAATGGAGCTTCGGGCAGTTGTTTTTAATTTATACATCTAATGCACATGAATTATAAGGGCATTTGATAATATTAGCACTTTAATATTGACTGATCTGTGCAAACTGTAAGCCTAAAGCAACTGTTCTGTGAATAATGCTGAAGAGATTATCTAATGCATACACACACACACACACACCCACACACACCCACACCCACTCTCTCTTTCTCTTACACACACACATATAAAGTGTGGCATGACCACACTAGGCTGACTGGAGTCGCTGGGTTGGCTGGTGGTTTGAGGGTTGTGGGTTTTAACTCAATACAGACCCCCCCTCCCATTCCTCAGATCTTACAGACCACAGAGAGAAAGAAAAGAGAGAGAGCAAGCAGAAAACTTTCAAAAGTCTCAGAATTTCTCAATATTTATGTTAAAACATCCAGTTTGTTATTTATCTTATTTGTAGGCAATACCACTGTGTATTCTCAAAACGTGTTCATATTAAAAACTTTTTCCCCTCAGAGGTTGGTATTGCCATGGTACATGTCTGAAAAAACATGGTATCACCATGGTAATTATCCCAAAAAACATGGTTATGATTGTACACATACAATTACTGTACGATTGTACAGATTTTTTAAAGTCTTTTCTGTTCAACAAGGCTGCATTTATTTGATCAAAAATACAGTAAAAACAGCAATATTATGAAATATCATTACAATTTGAAATAACTTTTCTATTTTTAAATATTTGAAAATGTAATTTATTCCCGTGAATTTTCAGTAGCCATCACTTCAGTCCTCAATGTCACGTTCCGTCAGAAATCATGCTAATATGCTGATTTGTTGCTCAAGAAACATTTCTTACTATTAATAATGTTGAAAACAGTTGTGCTGCTTAATATTTCTGGGTAAACCGTGATACTTTCTTTTTAGAATTCTTTGATGAATAAAAAGTTAAAAGCATTTATTTGAACATTATTAATGTCTTTTTGATCCATTTACTGCATCCTTGCTGAATAAAAGTATTTAATTATTAAGAAAATTAAATGATCTTCTTGATTACGGCACAGAATCTCCGTACATAATTCATAATTGAAGAACACAGCTGCAGGACAATTCAATTAGTTTGTGTGATGCAGTTTGTAATGTGCTTGTTGTGTAGCTGTGGGTTGTTATCAGAAATCTGCATGACTCCAGACGAAGGAACCACAAAACTCTCACCAGTGACTAATTTTCACACCACTACCAGAGAGGAAGAGAGAGAGCGAGATTAGCTTCAGATGTGGTAGATGCCTGGGTTGTTTCTGATGGTAAACAGTCTTATCAAAGAGTCTCATAGTCACACTTTGGTTGAGGGAACATTAAGTAAAGCTTATAACATTTACTGAATGTCTGTAAGGCTCTGATTCACAAGCTGTGCGTGTGAAATCAGTGTTAATGGTTTTGTGTGTGGTGAGGTAGGAGCCTGGGCAGAGCTATCTTCAAGGAAAGACAACCAGGAATGTTGTCCTGGGAGCTGAGACGAGGGGGGCCTACTAAGGTCCACTGCTTGTTGGGACATCCAAAAAATGTCCTGGACCCAGTGTTTTTAATCAATGGTAGTATAGTAAAGTCCTCTTACCTGTTTGGCCTTTGATTTTGTTATGGTATCTGAGATAGGTTTCTTCTTTTCCTTGACTGCGCTTTTGGCAAACAGCTCCACAAATTCGTCAAAGTCTACTGATGGCTCTTGAACATTTTCCCACACCAGGGCACTTTTGGCATCCCTATGAGCGAGAGAAATAAAAAATATCAGTTTGCTTTATCGCATATGTGATCATAATCAAGCCTTGGCTGAATAAGGTGAAACAAGCATTCATTGCAAAATCATGCAGCATTCAATCAACGAGGCATGTGATTACTTTTTGGCATGTAGCTGAATCCGTGTCCAGTAGAGTGGTTTCATGGGCCGTGGAGGCTCGATGACAGCCTTCAGGGGGACAGACTCCTGAGTCATGCTAAACGGCACCAACCCCATGAAGGGTGGAGGGGGACCGAAGGGTGGTGGTGGTCCAAAACCAGGTGGAGGAGGGGGTGGTAGGGGTCCACAGCCAGGAGGTGGAGGAGGAGGAGGAGGTGGAAGTCCGCAGCCAGGAGGTGGAGGAGGAGGGGGTGGGGCCATACCTGGGAGTGGAGGTGGAGGGGGTGGAGCCATGCCTGGGAGTGGAGCCATGCCTGGGAGTGGAGGTGGAGGGGGTGGAGCCATGCCTGGGAGTGGAGGAGGAGGTGGAGCCATGCCCACAGGTGGTCGAACAATACCTGGGAGCGGAGGCGGTGGAGGGGGCAAAGCCATACATGGAAGTAGAGGTTGTGGAGGGGAACAAGCTGTACCCGAGAGTGGCGGATGGGGCGGAGCCATACCTGGAAGTGGAGGTGGAGGGGGTGGAGGCGTGTCTGGGAAAGACAGATGGAGTGGAGTCATATCTGGGAGTGGAGGTGGAGGAGGTGGAGGTATTGATGCATCTTGTTTTGAAGGTGTCGGTAAACCTGAAACAATAGGAAGTACTGGTGGTGCTGGGGGAGCGATTTCCTGTGTTCTTTGGCAGCTACAGGTATTGGGAAATCCCATTGGTGAAGTGGCGCTGTCACTTAATTTGGGAGTATGCGATTGGTCTGATAAAGGCACTGGAAATTTAAAGGCTTCCTCGACAGGCGAGGTCTGAATGGCTTTCACGTGGTGCAGAACTCTTTGTTCATTTACTTTAGTCTGTTTAATGGATTGATTGAAACCACCCACTTCTCGATCCCTCGTTCCAAGCTTTGTGCCATCCAAAACATTATTGTCTTTTTCCATATCTGATATTTTCACAAGTAATTCTTCAATTGTTCGCTCTAGCTCCTGAATGGAAACGGAAGTTCCTTCCGGAATGATTCCAGATTGCCCCGTGGATCCATCCTGTGGAGAACAGGACACAGAAAAGAGAGACTTCACATCTTTAAAAAGAAACAGCAGCATGGAATGAAAAACACAGACACCTCCTGTCACATGCGATCGTACTAGCATGAGTTAGTGCCTTGTTTTAGCGGATGTTAGTTTCCCCTTCGAGACCCAGTTTTCTGAGGAATGGTATGAGTGAGTGTGTGTTTGTGAGTAAGGGGCCGTGTTTCTTAATAACACAGACCAGGCACGCATGTGGCGTCCCACAACTCAATAAAAGCACTTTGGCTGATCGGGAAAACGTAGCAGTGCTTCCTGGATGAAGGGAAGAGAGCGACCCCAGGGAAATGAATGAACCACCACAGCCAACGTGTAAAAATCAGCACACAACACATGAGGGATGCACTTGGCAAACACACAAACACGGTGATAAGCACACACGCACAACATACGGAGACGAACTTCGTCACGCACACATACAATCTGGCAGCAAGGGTCAAGGAAGTCCAACAAGTCTAGACTCCAGAAGTTGTCTCTGAGGACTCCTAAAAGGCGAGCCGCAGAGTCTCTGGGAATGAAGAGGGAAGGGTTTGTGCCTTTCTATTACACAGCTTCAAACAGCTTCAAAGAGTTTGTGTGGGTCTGTGTGAAGGGTTGGGGGGAACGGAGAACATATCACACACATGGAGTCTGGTTACATGTTGGGCCCTGTCAGACTGACATGAGTTTGGGGGGAAGCTTTCATTCACAAAACTCTCTTCCACAGCCAGGGAGGCTTGGAAAATTTTGGCTCCAAACTTCCAGGCCTCAGGAATTCTAGAGTCATTAGTAGCCAGAGAAATTCCTTCATACGATTTGATATGGTCACATGTGTACCAGGCCATAATATATGTTAAGTATTACAAGTATCATTGTAAAAAAACATGTTCTACAAAAATGTCAACACAAGAACTAGAGGGCAGTAAAGCCAGTTCCAAATGCGAAGGAGTCTGCATTCCCAATCACATTAAAGAATATTCCTACCAGAAACATGAGGAATAAGCTGTAACATAAGGTGTTGCGTGTGTGCTTTGAACATTGGAATGCAAGCAGCCATTTATCATTTCAGAATTCAAACACGGTGGATCTTAAAACGCAATGGCAGGCGCTGCGCCTGCTGGACAGATGTTTAGATCAGGTTAAATGCTGTTAGGATGCTGTTTACATAGGGTCTCATAGCAACGCTAAAGAGATGCATGGCTTGTGAGGTGCTAAAATACTTTCTTAGCAATGTAAGGGTGTTGAACTTGATGGAGAATAATTTAAAACTAGCTACTGTGTTTACACTCACAAACATGCACATTCATGGATGATACAGAAAAGCAAATGCATGTTTAATTACATACAGCTCTAACAAAAATGTTCTTGGGTACAGCAATGAAATCAGATGGTAATACCAAGGTATTTAACATGGTACTGAATCATTACCATATTCATACACAATGGTTTTCACATTGTACTGCAAGGTACTTCAAATAATAACATGATTTTACCATATAACATGGTATTATTACCATGCCACCATGTTCAAAAAACATAGTACCATCAAAATTTCCAAAAACATGGTATTATAAATTTGGAAGTTACCCTTATAAAAAGTACTGGGGTGGTACCATGACACAGTTATGGTATAGGATCAGATTTTAATACCAAGGTACTTTGATATTTAGCATGGTACTAAATGATTACCATATTCATACACTATCATTTTTACATGGTAATCCAATATACTTTAAACAAATACCCTGATTTTATCATATAACATTTCCAAAAACACAGTATTAACATGGTACCATGTTCAAAAATATAATATCATAAAAATGCCTAAATCATGGTACTAGCATGGGAAGATTTTGTTACCCAGATAAAAGCTACTAGCGTGTCACCATGGTACAGTGATGGTACAGTATTAGATGGTAATACTAGAGTACTTTGAGATAAACCATAGTGTTGAAATTCACATACCGTGTTATTTACATAATACTTCATGATAATTCCAAGATGTTTAGTAAGTAGGATGATATTAACTTTGGACATAGCACCATATATTTCTATATCCTGTAAAATTCCATGGTTTTCTTAGAATTACCAAACATATGGCAATCATTCAGTACCATGATATACATCAGATATCATAAAAATGGCAATAATGATAGATCAGTTCCTTCTTTGGCCATATAAAACTATATTTGTTCACATACTTGCACCTGTGCAGCAGTGGGGAACGGACTCGGAGGCCACATTGTTTGGAGCCGCCCAGGTGTTCTGATCTCATTCTGTCCCATTGGAGCCCAGGTATACAGCTGCTCCTTCTGTATGTGTGCAAGAAACAGAGAGCTGGCATTAAAACAGCTAATTATGGCAAGAAATGTTTTAAACTGCATACAAGAATCTAAAATTAGCCTTCTGTTCCTGGGGCTGCTTTTCTGATTAGACAGCAAGAAAAATGTCAAATTCTGTGGCAGCGCTGTGTGAAGGGCGACCTCTTTTGGCAGACTGAAAGAACAACAGCACCACTGACCAGAGCAGAAAGAATACATGGCATTTGTCTTGCTGACACTGCCAGCATGTTCACACATACAAATTGAAAGGCTGTTCCCGAGGCTGTCCATTCACATCAGTGGGAGTTTGCGTAAGCATGTGAACCTGCTGCAGAGTTGCACTGCATGATTGTACAACATTTGCTGGATATAACAGGTATGACTGTTACACAGAACACATTTTCCTGGCTGATACATTATTGTAAATTAACAAAAATGATTGTTTTTTACATACAAAAGTGTGTATATCTGAGTGCAATTGTATATATGCATTCATACAGTGTGTTGTATACTCTGTTAATGGTTCTACCTGTCAATCATCAGTCTGCCCCTATGCAAAACACCAACATGAACTTTTGCTCTGACACAAACATGGTTACTGGCTAAGAAACCTGCATTTATTACATCATACCTGTGTGTTTGTGACAAATATTTGAACAAAATGATGAAATCTGTCTCTAGACAACAGTCAGATATTTGGCAGAGTGAATGGTGGCAATAATGCTGCCATTATGCTGTCCTCTTGAAATCACCGCCAGTGAAATCACAGTATTAAGTCATGCTCTGCCATCTACCAGCACAACAGGGTTATTGTGAAGTTATTTCAGTCACTGAGCCGCAGTGTTTGTTAAAGGGATAGTTCACCCAGAAATGAAGATTCTGTCATCATTTACTCACAACTGATGTCTTTAGAAACCTGTTTGAATGTCCAAACTGCTCTTTGCCATACAATGAAACTGAATGGTAATAGCAAAATTTAAATTAAACTTAAATTGTAGTCTGTTCCTCACACAAAGCTATCATATGACTTCAGAAGACTTGGAATAAAGTGCACAAGTAATATAGAATATTTTAATGATGCCTTTATTGTGCTGTTTTGTCCTTTTTAAAACATTATGACTGCTGATTGGACAAGGGTCAAAAGAAACACTTGTCTGAACAGATTCAGAGAAATAAAATTGCTCTAGGATAAGAATAATAATAAAGAATGGTGATTAAACTAAAGTGTTTTTGTGAATTTAAGCATCTTTGGAATAAAACTTTGGGACAGAATGATATTTTCACTTCATTCAAATTCAAATCTGTCAATGATGCTTAAAGGGATAGTTCACATAAAAATTAAAATTCTGTCATTAATTACTTACCCTCATGTCGTTCCAAACCCATAAGACTTTTGTTCATCTTCGGAACACATATTAAAATATTTTTGCTGAAATCTGAGAGCTTTCTGACCCTACATAGACAGAAATGCAACTGACACAGTTGACTCATGGACTATTTTAATGATGTCCTTACTACCTTTTTGGGTCTTGAACATGTCAGTTGCATTGCTGTCTATGAAGGGTCAGAAAGCTCTCGGATTTCATCAAAAATATCTTAATTTGTGTTCCAAAGATGAATGTAGGTCTTACAGATTTGGAACGACATTTCCATTTTGGGTGAACTATCCCTTTAATGAGAATTATATGATTCCAATGTCATATACTGTAGACAGCAAAATATAGAAAATATAGAAAACATATAGGAATAAAATACACAGATATCTGGATAGAAACAGATAATGAATCTGATCTTTGCTACATACAGACATGAATACAAAGATGGAGCAGCACCAGCGGGCATGTGACCCATCTTACGTAACCCAGTCAGATGGCTTATGCGTGCAGATGTGTCCATTTAAGCGTGCACAAGCACCGGATACACATATTTACACGTGTTTGTGAAAGTGTGCTGTACTTGGTCTATAAATATACTGTAAACTCGCACAACATGAATATGTGTGTTCACACTGCTAAAGCAGGTTAAGTGTGTATGTGTGTGATGACGTAGAAAGGGGGAAGGGCAAGTCGCAGAAGCAGTGTTAAATGTTTATCTGTGCAGATACAAATCTGCTTTGGCTGGTGAAGCAAAAGAGAAAAAGAGAAATAGTCCTATTCAGGTCACATCGGGCTGAGCACAAAAACATGAAAACATTGTTGCATGTTTTAGCATATCACTCTAACATACTGCATTACAACATGCCTTGTGTGTTGAAGCAGAATAATCTCAAAATCTCACAATTTTCTCATGCGTGAGATAATAATTATATAAAGTGTATCTCTTCCTCTGTCTCAAACAATGGCACAAAGTTACCCTGCTGCTGAGCTCATCTCACATCTGCTCAGGCAGAATCAACTCCGTGGGTTGTTCAACGAAGTGATATAAAATGTGTGAAATCTGGCACGTTTTTAGTAACACTCATCAACAGCTTTTCTGTTTCTTCCTCATGCAATTTAGTGCTGAACTTAAAACAAAAGCTGTGCTGATGATGTATGGATTCAAATTTTTGAGTCTGTGTATATGTCTGATAGAGAATTATATTCATTTAAATAATGTGATTGAAATGTTCAATCATACAGACTAATTTATTTTAAAACCATTTCAGTCATTTTCAACATTTGGAAAACACATTGGTCTAAGAAGACATCTGGTATACTTGAAAACTGCATTTCAATGTTGTTTATGTTTCATAACAGAAAGTTCAAGATCCCATGTCATCTCATGCAAACTTTAGCAAGTTATCTGGAATCTTAAGGGTAACCAAACAATTGCTGGTAGCCATTGACTTCCAAAGTATGAAGAAAAAAAATCCATGGAAGTCAATGGCTACCAGCAACAGTTTGGTTACCAGCATTCTTCAAAATATCTTCTTTTGCGTTCAACAGCAGAAAGAAATTCATACAGGTTTGGAACAACATGAGGATGAGTAAATAGTGACAGAATGATCATTATTTTGGGGTGAACTATCCCTATATACAGTAAGATAATTTAGTGTCAAAAAATAAATTTCTCAGATTCTTTTATTTAAAAAAAAAAAAAAAAAAGATGATTTTGTGAAGTTGCACATGATAAAATATGAAAGAGTGTCCTTATAAAGCAAGAGACACAAATTTGTCATACATTGAAAATGGGCTTATCTGTAACATCACTTCCTGTGGGTGGTTCCCTGATGCAGTCACTGAAAGGCTGTAGAATCCCCAAGGCCAGAATATGGGAACAGAATCTCTCAACATCCTGTGCAGCACTGTCATCTTCAGAACAACCCCACTGTACAAGACACCTCTCGAACAGAGAGCGACCTGTATAGAGTGAAATTGAAAAGATTCAATTTCAAAGCAATAAAAGGTGAAAATACTGCATTTGTATATGACTGCTGAGGTCTTCTGTGCTGCACTATATGTACTTCTCACTAAATCCATTTTTTTGTCTCTGACCCTGACTGAGTGTCTGGGGACAGTGATGCTTCGAACTAGAAAACGAATAAAGTGGAAATCGTGGAGCTTTTGTCTTCCTAATTAATTTCACATCTGAAATCAAGTAGAGCCTTTTCATTTGGTCAACTGAAGTGTGTGCACATTTCTGAAAGAATTATTTCTCCACCCCAAGCATGCATACTCTTGAACTTCCTCTCTCTCATTTATCAGATGGACACAAACTCAATAGCTCATCCTGAGTCTTCCATCATAGCCTGGTACATAGGCCGATTTCTGTGTAACATCAATAAGAAAAAAAAAACTCTTTCTACAAAACATGACTCTAATTTTCTTATTACATACTTTGGCATGTGCTGTCTGAATTTGGATGTAAAATTACTAATAAATAGCTTTATGCTTGCTCAGCTCACAACTGTCTCAGATTCATTTGACCTAGAAATAAAGTTCGCAGCCTGCTAATGCTTGCAGGAATAACTAATTGTTGAATTTGATCAAGTTTTTAACTTTCAACCCTTCAAGAGTTTTATTTGAAGCATCAAGTAAATGCATGCACTATTAAAAATAGGATGCAAATAACGATGCAAATTAATATGTCTAAGAGTCAGTTTAAACAGGAAGTTGTTTGTAATACACAACACCTTTAGTATTAATCAGAAAGCATAAACACAACTATATAACTACATGTACTATTATTTCAGCTTGATATTCAGAGCACAAATGTGCCTTTGATTTTCCAAGACATTTAACCTTTGCCTGAATAAACATTTGATGCTTCAGTGCATTCGAGGCTTTGTAAACACATTCAGATATGGATGTTAGGTTCGTATCAAGGCGGGACCCCAATACCCCCCAATAGTGTCCATATCTCCTTTTTTATCTTTTCCTATTCCTTCGTATCTGATTTGTCCTGCTGTAACCTTCATTGTTAGGAGCAGTCACTATGCATTACCACTTAAAAAAACAGTGTGTCCTTTTGTATGAGTGTGTATTTGAGGGACTTCCTGTGGCACTCTGACTCAATGAGGCAGAAGCCAGAGCTTTTTTAGCCAGTAGCTAACGTGTGTCTGTGTGTGTTTCTGTGGGATTGTGGGTGTGTGTAGTATGCATTTTTCAGAGCCAGATTTTATGTTTTTTGACTACTCACTGAACCTTGAGGTTAGTCAACCAGATTAAAGAATGGAAAAATAATGCAAGGGATTTATACCTCGTCTTGGCAACCAACTCTTATGACATGGAATTACACATCTTAAAAGTTCAGTCATTTAAAAATATGAACTTCTGTGACAGCGAGTATGCGTTGCCAAGATATGTTCCAGCATCTTTTTGTTGGTCTGGACATCAGGTCTCTTTGAATATAAAAGTGAACATTGATATTAAATCAATCAAAATACACAATGACTTACCTGAAAACACATCTGGAAAGGCGGATGGTGTTTGCCTGGATCTGAGGGTTTGGAAGCCATGATCAATAAGCTCTGATTGATCATGTATGGCTTCACACCATTCTTCATGACAACCCACCGGACCTGCAATGCTACAGGACCGTTGTCTCCGTGCTCTCCAGCTTCCTGCTCTGTATGACCCTTGACCTGAGCCCAACTCTAAGCCGACCCTGCGAGGACACATTGGGCTTAGGGATGGAGTGGTCAATGGAGATATTATGGGTGAAGTGAGCTGTCTGGTGGTTGTTTTAACGTAAGAAGTGTGTACTGTAGGATAAGGTTTAACCCCGAGGTTAGCGCTGGAAGTTCTACGTGGTCGTGAGCCTAAGCCTAAAAAGTTCTCAGATGACCACTGTGTGATGGACGCCGCACTGCTTTTCCTTCTCTGTTGGTGGAAATACTCTCGATCTACCTCCTCTACATGACCATCACCCTCTATGTTAAGCTCTACACTACTAATGCTCTTCTGTGGGACGAAAATGACCCGGCTGATTTTGGACGTTGAGCTGGTCTGATTTCTTGAATTGAGACCAACTTCTAGGCTTTGAGTCAGGCTATTGCTACCATAATTACACTCTTCAAGAGGAGACGATAGAGATGAACTCTCCAGGATCTCCTCGGCACTCTCATAGGAGGTGGATGTTGCTGTAGTATCCTGAAAACTGTAGTTACTGGTTGATTTGGTTACAGCTATGGTATCCTGGACACTACTCCAGTCAGTGATACTATCCTGAATGCAATAGTCAATTGCCAAATTGCTCAAACGTTCAGCTTTATTTGCAACATCAGTCACTTCGCCACCTGATTCTGCCTTTAGTGTTGTTGTAATCACCTCTTCTACTGTATCCCCACTATATTTAAGATATTGTTCTTTGCTGTCAGATGCAGATACACCTTCTACCTTCTCTGGTTCGCCCATACAAGCAAGGCTACTACAAGTAAGACCCTGAGTGACCTCAGTCTGGCCTTCAGACCCTACTTGTCCACTACAGTTTTGCCCCTCAGCAACTCCCTCCATCTGCTGCTGTTGTCTGATAGTCCTCTGGATATCCGACAGCAGATCTTGAGCCTCGGCGGCTGAGTGGTAGCTGTAGAGGTCTGTATCTGACCCTGATCCCTCAGTCTCTCTCTCAGCATCATCTTCTGTCGTGTCCAGAGTTGACTGCCTGCTTTCGGTTGTGAGTTGCTTACTGTCAGGCATGAGACCCTCCAGCTCATCACCCGATATTCCACCATTGCTGCTGCTGTTAGCATCCATGCTCTTAATCCTAATCCCATCGTCCAGTACATCCTCTTTGGACAACCCTTTCCGGGAGAGGCCCTTTCTGATACGGATGTTGGAAAATACAGAACCTATGGAGCCCTCCGATTTGGATTTCCTCTTGCCCGAGTCACCCGACAATTTACTTTTCTTACTCTTCTTGAGATGTTCATGGTCTCGGTCCTCGGTGCTCGCCCCATTCCCAGCACCTTCCACTCCTGTTGTGACAGTGGGCTTCTTCTGTTTGGCCTCCTGGTTTCCCATGCTCCTCAGAAGGCGAACACCTTTAGCAATCAGTCCATGCTGGGAACGCGTGTGATAGGACTGACTTTCTCGTTCTCTGTGCTGCTCTCTCTTCTCTCCTCTCTCCCTCTCCACACTCCCTTGCACTTTCTCCCCCTCCCTCTCTAATCCCTCTCTCTCTCTCTTCACCGTCGGCAGCAGCTGCTTTGATGATGCAGGCTGTGACGCTGTAACCGAGGACTGTCTGAGAGACAGCTCCCCCTGCCTCCCAATCTCTTTCACTTTCTCTTGCTCATCTGTTTGCTCTGCCAAGTCACATAACGGGCTGCTGGAAGAGCGGACCAACTGAGCATGTGCAGTGTGGCCCTTTGAGGGTGAGAACAGCTGTTGCTTCTGATGTAATTCTGATTGTTGTTGCTGCAGTAATAACTGTTGCTGTTGTCTTCTGATGAGATTTGTCAGGCTGCTCTTCCTCCGTTCTTTCACTCTCTCTCTGAAGGGAGAGGAGTGGAAACTCTCTCGCAGGACAGGTAACTGCATCTCTATCGTCTGAATGGTTTGCATCTTGATTCTTGCTATAATGACATGAGAGGAGGACACTGATTAAAACTGAGCTAAATGAACAGAATTAGGAGCGGAATCACTTTTAAATGACATATTATATTATTGCATTACACCCCAAAAAAGCTAACTACTTTCCAATTTCTTCTCTTTCGTGTCAGTCTTCAGTGGACGTTCACGAGAGACACAATGACCCACACGTGTTAATTTCTCTGCTTGTAAACAAAGCACAATGCATTTAACAGTGTACTTAGGCCTACTACCTTTCTGGGTCTTGAACATGTCTGTTGTGTTGCTGTCAATGCAGTGTCAGAAAGCTCTCGAATTTCATCAAAAATATCTTAATTTGTGACCCTGGACCACAAAATCGTCTTAAGGGTAAACTTTTTGAAATGACTTTAATACATCATCTGAAATCTGAATAAATAAGCTTTCCATTGATGTATGGTTTGTTAGGATAGGACATTATTTGGCTGAGATACAACTATTTGAAAACCTAGAATCTGAGGGTGTAAAAAAAATACAAAATATTGAGAAAATTGCCTTTAAAGTTGTCCAAATGAAGTTCTTAGCAATGCATAAGTTTTGATATATTTATGGTAGGAAATTTACAAAATATCTTCATGGAACATGATCTTTACTTAATACTTTACTTAATATCGTAATGATTTTTGGCATAAAAGAAAAATCGATAATTTTGACCCATACAGTGTATTTTTGGCTATTGCTACAAATATAACCATGCTACTTATGACTGGTTTTGTGGTCCAGGGTCACATTTGTGTTCCGAAGATGAACAAAGGTCTTACACGTTTGGAACAACATGACAACACACATTTTTGTGTGAACTATCCCTTTAAAGTCACATACATTTAGATGTAATTGCATCATTTAATTTCAAAACCTCACACATTTAGCATTTACTTTATATGATCAAAAATAAGATTTTTTTTGTACCCCTTTTCTATCTAATCCTGCACACGGAACATCTGAAAATAGCACAGGAATTTCATCTGTGTGTGTGTATGTGTGTGAGAGCGCAGCGTCATGTGAGCTTATGGACTGATCTCATAAACTGATGAACGACTGTGGCTAGCTGGCCTGAAATCAGAGTTATCCTCCAGCCTTGTGGCATCAGACACATACCCATGAGCTTTCAACCGATTTATACAATATTCATGTTAATCCAGTCCACAGATATCAATGCCTACAGAAATGACATTTTTAGATCAATAAAAGTTTAGATGCTAAACTAAATTTCAGCAACCATACAGTTAAGTCTATGGAAGAGCAGAAAATTTCAAAAAGAAAACATTCCTGCAGTAATTTAGAACAAGTTCAACATGACCTTCATTACAAAAGAAATGTCTTCCTCAAGGCATGAAACTACTGTCTTGTCACATACAGATACATCTCTCTATTCCTCTCATCACTCAGTAGTGTAAGAGGTCTGATTTACTGCTGTATGATTAGTCTAGAAGGTCACTGCTAATACAACTTGATCTGACCTGGATCAAGAATGATCGAAACAAGACAGAAAAGCATAAAGAGAGAAGTTTGGAAATAAATTGCATACTTGCCTGGATGGAGTCTCTAGTAAACTGAGGGAACAAGTAAGTGTTTGTGACATTCACTGGGCTGCTCCTCTTCCTCGATCACATGAATACTGTCATCACATGCCTTCTCTTCCTATTACATGCCGCCAATAGCAATTGATGCATCTTCTTTCGTACACATGCAGCATTAAGTCTTTATGACTTAACAAAACAAACCAACAATCAAGTTTCCACAAACATGCTGTGAATTTAAAAAGAGCACCGGTTCATTTTAAAATGTTACATTTATTTAGAGAAACAATCTGAGGATAAAAATGCATTTTGTACTGGGCTGTATTTTTGTAACATTCAACAGTTATCACAAGTCTGACAGTAACTCTATCATTTAACTTTAACTTGTACACAGCCAATTTGGAACAAAACAAGAGCACAGCCACAAACAACAAACCACACAGAAGCTCAATTTTAACTTTGATCTTACAAGGCCTTATAAAACATACATCCTTTTTTGCAATGTAAAACATAAAAACATCAAAAAGTTACTGTTTCTTTACTCTAATACAAATGGCGGGTAAGTTACAAATCAGGCAATTATTCATATTTCCTCAAAACACTAGGGTTGGAACTGAATGGCAAGTGTAAAATTTGTGGAATTTCCAATCAAGCTTTAATTTTTTGTGAAGAATGTTAATTGTGTATTTTTAGAATACATAAAATGCTATGAAATTAGCTTTAGCATGAAAAGGGAGTAGGCCATTTATTCCATTAAAGTTTAAAATGCAATTTCCATCAAAGAATGTTTAGAAACTTTATTACTGTTATTAAATACATCATATGAGATGTGATAGAAATCACACATATACATGATGTTTTAGAAATATGACCACTGTTGGACATTGTTAGTAGGCAAATTAAATAAACTGTGTGTGAAAAGTGCGTTTTAAGTGATTTTAATTTCTCCACAGTGCCAAAGGAGCCCATAGTTGAAGAAAGACACATGTTTGATTGATAGGTCTGTATTTTGTGTGCTTTTTATGAATCAAATCTGCAGCCACTTTAGGAAACTAAATTTGCTTGTTATGTTAAAGCCTGGCATTCCCAAACGTGGAGGTGACGGCAAACAGTTTGGCTGGAAATGGAATTACGTTCCAACGCACTAATGTCAAAAACTGAATGTCCATTAAACAGTTAAAAACATTCTTTAGGTTTCATAAATGATTTCACAGCTAGCCCAGTATATTCAGTGCACAATCTCAAAGTCCAAACATAAGGCATTCCAAACATATACAAACATATTCAATGTGCACTG
>JAFVLL020037214.1:0-21064 GCA_021397915.2 Tor tambroides | reverse complement strand
AAAAAAAAAAAAAAAAAAAAAAAAAAAAAAAAAAAAAGTATATTTAGATTTGATGCTGACTTTGAAAGGCTGACTCAGAAATCCCGCAGCGCCCATCTTTGATAAAACCACTGGTGAAGTCACAGAGCCATAGTATCCTTTGTAGCCATTTTATACTGCACATACACCAGAAACACACAAGAACACTTTCTCTCTCTTACAAACACACAGGCCTTTAGGCAGAGTGGACAGTGAATCTTGAAATCCCATTCCTTGCATGAGCGGCCCAGTGAGAATCTACAGCAGCCTTCTCTCACACACACACACAGAGAGACACAGAGACACACAGACACACACACGCTCCGTCTCACACCACCCGTCAGTCTCCCTCCCTGCAACAACACTTTTTTTCGTCTTTTATCTCCTCTTCCTCTCCTCCATCTCCCCTTCCTTTCATCCACACCTCTCTCCCATCTCCCTCGATACTTCCCTCTCTCTCATTTCCTTTCCTTTTGTTCTGTCTTCCTCTCTCTCTCTCTCTCCATCTCCCTTGTCACCTCTCCCTTCTCAATCTTTTCTGTATCCCCAAACCAGAAACCCATCTCTGTATGTGTGTGTGAGAGAGTGTGTGTGGTGTAAGCACAGGCCCAAGGTCATTGTTAGCCTAGATTAGGCAGGAAGTGCACGGAGGAACGACCATTACCATGTGACCGACTTTCTTATTATTTGGTGTCCTCAGGCTGGAGAGTGAATCAGCATCTACGGTTCCGACGCAGACTATGAGTGGGAAATGAAGAGAGAGGAGAGAGACAAGTGAGGGTGCACCAAGGCGGTTTTAGACAGAATGACTCAACATTTTGATGAGGCAACACAGGCGAGACCAAACTCATGAAGAGGACATTAACATTTACTCTACTTCGCTGTTCAGCTGCGATTTGTCTGTAGGCGGTCATTACAACAGCACGACTGCGAGTGTGATATTGCTTTTATGCAACAGTTCAATAAACTGTAATTAATATCAAGTAACTTTCATTTTATACTAAGTTCCTACATTTTTTTTTTCCTGCTAAAAACAGTTTGAGGAGAAACCTTCATATGATTTAAGACTGATTACAGAAATGACAGTCCATCTCACTTTATTTCTACCCGGGGAATGTATATTCCTGAAAGAACATCCTGAAGAACACCATTCAATTCTGCAGGTTCTGTCAGAGCTGTGGCATCTCACTGTTTATGGTTTTCAGCATTTCATGCTGAGCCTCATATTTTGAGATGCAAGTTATTCACAATCCAACTTTTAAAAGCACATCTTGTGACATCTGTGTTTTGTTAGATTTCATTGTGCTCCATCTAGCTTTTATCAATGCAAAAATGCATGAATAGATAAAACTCTATTCAGGCAGGGATCAAATCATTTTCATGTACTGTATAACTCTGTGACAGTATCAGGATTGTAGCTAAAAAATATATATATATATATATATATATATATATAGTTATTATAAACATTTAATGTTTTTATATTAACGTTATTGGGTCTACTCAATCAAACAGGAAATGATACAATTTGGGTTGTGTCTTAAAATTAGGATAAAACTGTGGAAACCCCTTATAATAAAGTTAAATTTGCTAACATTAATAATGCATTAGGTATCATTAAGTATTTCACGTTTGTTCATAACTCTAACTTAATGTTAAATTATACAGCTTGAAATCTTAACAATTGTGTATATAGAAATTAAAATTAGCCTAAATTAATACATGCCATAAAAGTATTGTTCTTTGTTATTTCATGTTAGGTATTGCATTAACTAATGCTAAAGTATAGAACCTTATTGTAAAGTGTTATCAAAACTGTATAGCACATAGTTTTATAGTGTATATAGTGTGTTTATCACATTTATTCAGTTACAATGCATTAAACTGATCATAAGGGCCAGTGAAAAAAAAAAAAGTTCCATTTTAAATAAATTAAGTTCTTTTTAGCTTTCTACAAAAAATATGAAGCAACAACTATTTTCAACATTGATCATAAGAAGAAATTTTTCTTGAGCACCAAAATGACATATTAGAACAATTTCTGAAGGATCATGTGACACTGAAGATGAAGACATAATGGCTGCTGAAAATTCAACCGTCATAACAGAAAGAAATTTCATTTGAAAAAATATTAACCTGGAAAAAAACTGTTCTTTTAAATTGTAACAATAAAAACAGTTTTACTGTATTTCAGATTAACTAAATTGGTCAGCATAAGAGACTTCTATCAAAAAAAAAAAAAATCTTACCCCAAACTTTTAGCGTGCATGAAAAAAGAACGAGTGAGCGAGAGAAAGATGATATGCATGACACTGGTTAGTGCCAGGCCTTGAGCTTTAAATATCTCATCTGCATTAATTATGCATCTTACCTCACAAAGACTACAAAGGAAAAATATCACCTGCCGGCACTACACATACGCTTATCAAGAGCCCAGACCACACACACAAATGTAAACACGAAACACTCATGCAGCCCTGTATTAGTGAGATGCACGTGTGTGTCTACATTAAGTGCAGCGATCAGGGTCGTACCTCTTACACAATAACAACTATTCAATTAAATGCACACATAATGCCAACAGCAGGTCCTGCTCTATTAGCATGTAAATGTTACTGTGTTGGAGCCCCTGAACTCATTGAACTATGGGATCTCACCGGTTTATCTCAAACTGATGCCCAATCTGGCATTCTAATACATCCCTGACCTCTACCAATACGGCATCTAGGGTTGGGTACCGTTCACATTTGAACCGATACGGTACCGGTACCTGAAATTCGGTACCGGTACCCAACGGTATCTTTTTTTTGGTACTTTACTCTCTGTGTAATAACAAAAGCATTTATTTCAGTGAAAAAATAAGCCCAAAACTCTCAATTTCAACATTTTGACCAATAGGGCCCTGCAATTTTTTTTCTTCCAGAAATTCTTGTGTTTTATTTTTTCTGATAATCAATGAAGGCATGAAACATTTATTTATTTTTAATCAAATGAAAATGAAACCCTTTTATTTTTTGGCAAACAAACAGAGGTTTACTGTTAAAATTAATACATGGTAGAAAAATTGTGTGAATATTCCTTTTAAAAAGTTTTTTTAATAATTGTATTTTTTTCTACAATTAAGTGGTTAATGTGGTTGTAATAATTATTTTGATCATTTAATTGTTGTATTTAAATTTGTCAGTAAATGGAATATATAAAAACGTATATTATACTGTACAAGAGTAGGCTAATATATTTCTGTTACATGTTAGAGCGCACTTTTATTTTGTCAGGTTGCCGTGAAGTTTCTGTGTGTATACAGTTTGATATGATGCTGGTTTTCTCAAATGAAATGGTAAAATTCTCATGAAGTGACTCTCACA
Source organism: Tor tambroides (assembly GCA_021397915.2). NCBI lineage: Eukaryota > Metazoa > Chordata > Actinopteri > Cypriniformes > Cyprinidae > Tor > Tor tambroides. The sequence goes on along the minus strand of JAFVLL020037214.1, from coordinate 17,681 downwards.
GCCTGTAAGTTCATGTGTTCATGTAGTGCAGAGACCGAAAATCACCGCGAGTTCACGTGTGCTTCAGTATTAGTAAACAAAACCGCGTCTCCGCCATTCATACATACCGAGGCTAGCAGAACATGCAGGATTCATATTTAAATCGTCTTTTTGCTTTTTAATATGCACATACACTAGTTCATATCGCGATTCGAATTAAGTGACAGACCTTCTTTTATTCATCCAAAAATTGACGAATTCCGTGGCATTCCGCGCTTTAGAGTAAATTCCGTTTTTATGAATGGACTCCGCCATCCTGTCCGCGTTTTCGCGGAAACCATATGACCCTTGAAATGTAAGCACACTTCAGAACATTTCGGTTTGCCCTGTGTTGTGTTTGAAAGAGTTGCAGGGGTGACATCATGTCACAGGGTCTCTCTCACTATCTCTCTCTCTCTTGTATGCGCCCAAATGCATTCTCAGGTACCAAAATTTGGTACCGAATGATTTCATGTGAATCGATACTCGGTAGTACCGACGCAATTGGGGTCCTTAAAAGTACCGAGTTCGGTACCCAACCCTAACGGCATCATTCTTTGACATCTCAGCAAGAGGTTCATGAGAGGAGGAGATGGGTGCTGCATCTTCTCAGTTTCTTTTTCAAGGCAAATCACCTGCTGGCCATCACATAAAGTTCCCCAGATAAGGCAAGAACAGTTCCTCAGGCAACTGTTTCCAATTCAAGTACAGCTTTTAGATACTTAAATGAAGTTTCTTAAAGGATTTGTCAAATTTATGTTTTGATGTGTCAAATCAAACAATTCAGACAAAAAGAACCGACCTCTTGGCTCAAAATCACAGATCATGACAAGGAAATTCATTTTGCCAGTTTAACAAGCAGGGATGCATCAATATTTTGCCTGCTGAAAATTTAGATTCAGGTCTAAAGAGAAAACAAGCAGAATATCAAGGCCAAAAACATCATCATAAACCGCAAATTTATCAGAGTGGATAAGAGAAAATTTGACATGTAAAGCAGGAGAGCACTAGAAATTATCTACATTTAATAATATTTATATGCTGGCTGATGATGATATCTTGCCATAAAGAATTATAATTTGCAGTTAATGAGACACATTTTACTGCTCATCAATGTCGCTGAAGACTATGGCAATTATATATATATATATTGCAGCTAAACAACAAACATGACTACAAATTCAGTGTGTTTTTTATTACATATTTCAAACAGATACACTACCGTTTGAACATTTGGGGTCAATAAGACTTTATTTTTAAGCCGCACTGTTTTCAACATTGATGATAAGAAAAAGCACCAAATCAGCATATTAGAATGATTTCTGAAGGATAATGTGACATTGAAGACTGGAGTAATGGTGGCTGAAAACTGATTACACTGACATCACAGAAATTAACTGAATTTTAAAATATATTAAAATAGAAAACTCAACATAACTGAAAGCACAAGAGACATCTTTCCAAAACATTAAAAAAAAAAAAAAAAAAAAAAAATCTTACTGAACCCAAACTTCTGAATGGCAATGTAAATATTTTATGCATATTTCTGTTTGCATTTACTAAGATACTCCTCTTAGCAAGTGGTTGATTTATACGTGTGTCCTGTCTTCAAACAGACTGCACACACATACTTGTCTTCCCTAAGAATTTTAATTTCGGTACATCATTAAACAAGTTTAAATGATTCAAAACTTTAATTAAAAAGTTTTCAATGTTTTTGGGAAACTGAGCTAGATGGTACATTTTAACATTCTGAATTTATCATCATTCATAATTTATTTATTTTTTTTCCAAAACAGAAACCCTGAATATCCTGTTGCCCTTCTTTGCAGGCTTGAAAACATTTTTTGTATTTTCTAAATCTATTATGAACTTTCAAAAATGAGCAACAAATACGACAAGGTGTAATAGTGCATTAGTAATAATAAACAGCCAATATGCTAGTAATACACATGCTAATAAGCAACTAGTTAATAGTAAGTAGTGTTCCCTAATCTAAAATGTTGCCAAAATATTTTAGCCTATACGGAGGGTTGGACAGCCTTTGATTACTGTATTGGACAACAGAGGCCTTTGAGTCAAAAAGGTTAAGAACCACTGTGTTTAAAGCCCATTATGAAGCAGCGGCTCTGAAAACATCTCTAGGCTGGAAAGAGCCTCCATCTCCCCAGCAGCAGATTGCACATCTGGATGTGCCGTATTCTACACAGAATCAAGTAAACCTGTGAGTATGTTCAAGTAATATGGAAATTCCTCCTCTGCTCACAGTCCCCTGACAGCAGACTGTCACAAGAACAGCAGGGGGATGCAAAGATCTGAGCAAGAAATGCGTGCACACATACACTCGAAAAGACAAACATACAGTCTGATTAATACGTGAAGCTTTCCATGTGTACACACTCTTACTCGACCGGCTCACAAATGCACAACATGATTCTCAGGTGAACAGATGGCTTCCCAATTCATACAGTACCGCAGACACAACACCCAGAATCCTAACACACACAGCCAACCATACATGCATGTGTACCAAACAAAAACACCAGGATTTTCAGTGCAGCAAACACTGCTTGTTGTTTATTTGATAATTTATTCATTGCTCAAATGGGAAAAAAAAGACAGAAATGTAAGTTTCATTTCCAAAGGGAAAAGAATGGAGGATGAGTGAGCGAGAAAGCAAGACAGGTGTTTGAAAGAAGTGAGACTGTTTTGACGAGCAACAGCCAAAAAACACACACAGGAACATGCTGCGGCACCACATGTGGATTCACACACGGCGTATGTTGTTGTGTGGGCGCTAACCCCAGAGAGAAAGCAGATGCTAGCCTAACGCGCCAATGAGAGCAAGAGGAGATGATGTTGAGCGTAGCAGGATGGTTTATTATTATATCTATGAAACATTTTACAAATTCTAGACATGACAGGGAAAAAAAGAGTGAGGTGTGTAAATGCAGAGATAATTTGTGCAGTTACCTTGCTTACTGGCCTTGAAAAGCACATGGGATAAAATGGGTTTGAGAAAGAGATAGAGAGAGAGACCGAGAGACCGTGCTAGCAGGGGGCTCGGTCAGGGTTTCTGATTGCATTCAGGGAGAGTCGCTGCAAATGAAAACAATTGTGGCGCGGCTGCCTTCATTAGCGCAGAGAGAGAGCTTTTCATACTAATTCCACTTAAACCCTAATGAGCATCTCACTGAGTTTTAATGAGAGACGAGCGGGCAGAAGAGTTACTCAGGCAGTCGCTGCTCTCCGGAAACGGTCTACTGGGGTCACTGGAAAAACGTTTGCAATAGTGAACTCCAAGCTGCTTTAGAGTATTAAAAAGAAAAAAAGAGACAAGATAACTAGCTGCTGTTATGTCCAGATCCTCCAGGATGCCAAAAAATTTGGAAACTGCTGCGGGAAGAGAAGTAAATAAAATCAGGGTTATTTTATAAATGTTTATTCTTCCCTAAAACACAATAAGAGATAAGGAACTGGGATTTTTAGTTGTTAAAATGTGCTGTAAACAATGTTAGCCATTCTGGAACTTTCACCAGCATTAGCTGAATTAGACAGCCTCTCTTTCCAAAACCCTGCCCTACTGTTATACAACTGAGAGCACTCTAATAGAGATGGAGAGCACCAACATGTCATCCCTGTGACAAGCAATGGCAGCAAAATGCTCTTCTCCCATGACAAACTAATAACTGCTTATGAAGCTCAATATGGTGCTCGACTTGAATGATCTGCTTCAGCTAACATGATCGCAACTTCCTGCTCCCGTATATGAATCATCCAAAACGACTGACAGACAGAATGAGTCTTAGTCTACAGATAAATTAAATAAATATTTAAATAAACCTAAATACATAAATAAAATATCATATATAAATCACATATAAAAATTTAATTAAAATGAAGAACAGCACCTAAGCAAAATAAAATCATGTAAAAAATCAATCAAAATATAAAACAAAAACTTGTTTGTTACATGCACCTACTGTAGTAATTATAAGAGTAAATCATGCATAATTGCATGCAACTAACCCCAACCAAACCCTAATCCTATAGTAAGTACATGTCATTTATTAACATTAATCAGTACTTAAATATATACACTGCAACAAGGGCAAATTAAAATAAAGTATAACCAGAAAATATATAAAACATTTATTACTTACTGCACCTTTAGTACAGCACCTTTAGTAGTATAATGTGTAATTTGTAAATTCCCAGATTACTGACAATTCCCAACTCCTTACACTCCCCTCTACTTACTTTTATATTTTGTCTTACCTTCCAGGGTTTTGTCTGACTGTGATGGTGAAGGTAATTTTAGTAAAAGCTGAGTTTCGTTCAGGTGAGCTATCTAACAGGATTGAGCGTTTTCGTCTCCATCCTTCATTCCTTCCAACACCAACTGTCAGCACATTTCACATTTTTCCAAAGATTAGCCAGCTTTCCACTTCTTCTACTGCTCTAGAATCAATTTAAAATGCATGTTCAGTGTGTGCGCATACAGCTCTTAGAATCTATATGCATTCACATATTAAACAAATGTCCACCACAAGCCTTTCCTACAGCAATGACAGATCGAAAACATGATCCTATGAAGGCATGACCCCTCTGTTCCAGCCAGACAGACTCACATCTATTCATTCATGAGCAGCATGCCATAATAACAAGCTTCCATTAAACATTGATCTTACATTAACTCTATTCCAGAGAGTGTTATAGACCATCTGCTGTAGACTACAGTCCATACAAGTGACCATTATGTCTAAAAAGCAGAAGAATAGTACACAGCTGATTACAGCTTCAAATGCTACTTTTCTTGCATATACAACGACTAGATTTTTGTACATTTTCTAAGGAAAATGGATATAAGTGGTGCCAAGTCTCTACAATATTTTGGTCCTTACATTTGGCTCTGGTACACTGGATTTTACCCTAAGTGAAGTCTGATCGCTTAAAAAAACAATATTACACACCTCACCTCAACAAGCCCCATGATGTAAGGTATCAGTGCAGAGCGAGTTGAGCTACAGTTTAATACTTTGAGTTATGAGCTTGTTCGAATCCCAAGTCCCAAACTGTGAACAACAGTGATGCTTGTCTTAGCAGACAACACTAATAATACATAAAGATTTCCAGTCAGGGCTGAGGAGATCGGGTTGGTGAAATATATCTGTGTTATTGAGCAAAAACAAAAAGACAGTTTTCGTTCGCTGAGGAACTGGAAGCAACAAGAACTAAGCAGACTAGGTTTGTACAGTACTAAAAATACTGTGGCACCAAATCAATAAGATGATACTAGATATGATATCATCATTTTGTCAATTTGGTATCTGACCGAGACTACAGTGTGCTACTATTTAGCACAGTTTGGCAGTTCACGCAAAGTAAAAAGAAAAAAAAGTAAAGCACTGAAGCATAAAAATCATTAAATAATTTTAATGGATTCAGTGAATTTGACATTATAATTAAGACTGCACCTGAACAAAAATACAGTAAAAACAATAATATTGGTAAATTATTCATTAAAAATAACGGTTTAACAGTTAAAATAACTGTTTAAGAATTTCAAGAATCAAGAAATTCAAGAATTTAAAAAAAAGGATTAATTTCATTCATCTTACTGAACAGCAGTATTTTTATAAAATCACATCCAGGTAGATTTTTAACAAAAGAAAACTATCATTTAATTTTAAATGAGAAATTTACAATAAGACATTTTGCTAATTCTACATTACCACAGCAAACAAAATATCTCTTTAAAAAAAAGGAAGTGAATGTTACAAACACTGAGATTAATAGCAAATTATTAACACTAAATTACTAATTCTATTGAAATCATTCAATCAGTCGACCAAGGTTGTTCATCTGTTGTCATCGATACTGAGGTACCAAAGGCTGGTATTGTACCAAAGTATTGGTATCAATCCAATCCTACAGCAGACAGATGGAGCTTTCACTACAGCCAACTGAATTTACTTAGTTCTACATCATCTCAGCCTGGCAAACACACAAACCTTCTGAATGTTTTTATGCTGCTAAACAAACCATCTTAGCAAAACATGTTCACCTTTTTCTCGCACAGGCAGGATGTTGTCTGAAGGCTGTTGCGTGTGGCAGAATCACTATAAATCCCACCGTTGTTTCACACATGAAGTCAGACTGCCATTTTAATCAGCCTACACATTGACCTAAGGTCAGTGTTGGTCTCTTTCTCTCTGGTTTTTCCTTCCCTGAAACACACACACGGCTCTGGCGATCTCAACATGCGACTCACAGACTATGGATCAGTAGAGGTCATGCTGGAGCATGACAGAAGCCACACAGTCTCTCCCTCTCTCACACTCACACACTGTCGTGGAGGTTCAAGAGAGGCTATGAATATCATTGTAAGGTCATCGCTTGGCTGATTTTAACATAAGCCAGCAAGTGCCTTTGATGGCAAAGGAAATATGTATGGAGATTAACTCACAACGACAGACAAATGAAGGTTGTCGAGGGGGAAAATTTGCATCAGATGGCATCAGATGCCATAAGGCAGGCACCCCCCTTTCCCCACAGGAGCGCTTTAAGAGACGTGCATGGCATCTCATTCAGCCACTCAGGGATGACCAAATTATGGATTGATAGATAGCTAGCTGTGGAATGATGTTTGCACTCAACACAGGAAAAGAGAAAAATCAGGGCAGGCAGATTCATCTTACTCTTAAAGGTACAGTGTGTCATTTCTGGGCCACTAGCGGTATCAAATTTACAAAATTTCAAAAAGAACTGGTTTCAAACAAGTTTCCCAAAGAAACACAAAGAGTAAAGCCATTTCGAAATATAGCTATGTTTTGCTAAAAAGAAACATTTAATTTTCTAAATTAAAAAAGGCTTTTATTTATATTTGTGACCCTGGATCACAAAGCCAGACATATGGCTCAATTTTTGGAAATTGAGATTTATACATAATTTGAAAGTTGAATAAATAAGCTTTCCATTGATGTATGGTTTGTTAGGATAGGACAATATTTGGCCAAGATACAACTATTTGAAAATCTGGAATCTGAGGGTGCAACAAAGTCAAAATATTGAGAAAATCACCTTTAAAGTTGTTTAAATGAAGTTCTTAGCAATGCATGTTACTAATCAAAAATTAAGTTTTGATATATTTACAGTAGGAAATTTACAAAACACCTTCATGGAACAAGATCTTTACTTAATATCCTAATGATTTTTGGCATAAAAGGAAAATGGATAATTTTGACCCATACAATGTATGGCTGTTGCTACAAATATACCCTTGCTACTTAGGACTGGTTTTGTGGTCCAAGGTCACATTCTATTAAGAAATTCTGCTGAGTTACATAAAATATTTGTTTAATATATAAATCATTTATAAATACATACACATAAAATGCAGAATAATTTAGGTGTTTTGACTTATACTGACTTCTTAGCAACTTATTTTGGCTTTAGTACAATGACAAAATAAAAGCCAAACAAACAATTTAACAAGTAAGGTACATTTTCAAAAATATTTCACTAGAAACCTCATGGTTTCTGACTTTTCTTGTTTCTGGTCTTTACAGCAGAATGTGTTTTATTAACATGTAATTTTGTGTGTGTGTGTGTGTGTGTGTGTTAGAAATGTGCCAATATTCGGTAATGCAATATATCACCATAATGAATATGCACGGTATTGTTATCGCGGGCACTTCAAAATACCGAACATAATTATTTATTAAAAATTATCCCGAATTTTGAATACATTAAGAATATTTTTCCCATTAACTGGTTAAAAGCACAACACCGCTGTAAGCGGCTTGTGTGCTCTGATGTAAACAAGCACGGATGAGAAGCACATGGCTGAACATGTGAAGACGATGCAGTGAATGAAAGCGCACATTCATTCACTGACAGCAGATGGCGCTGAACAGCAAATGCAGCCGTTTCCCTGGAACCCCCCATACATTTTTTGTATTGCTTTATTGTATTTAAATGTTCAGATATTTTTGTTATAAGAAAAAAGTTATTTAAGCTGTTATACTGTATTATGACAACACTTTTTTGCAACTAAATTTCAATATCATGAAATATCCGTATACCGTGATTAAAAGCATTAGCAATTAATCGCAACATGAAAATTTGATACCGGCACATCCCTAGTGTGTGTGTGTACCTTTTTTTCTATTCTGGTGGGGACTTAAACCTGAATACACACAAACTCATGGGGACTTGTGTCACGGTGGGGACCTAAATTGAGGTCCCCACGGGTAAACAAGCTTATAAATCACACAGAATGAAGTTTTTTGAAAATCTAAAAATGCAGAAAGTTTCCTGTAAGGGGTAGGCTTAGGTGTAGGGCAATAGAAAATACGGTCTGTACAGCAGAAAAACCATTACGCCTTTGGAGAGTCCCCACAAGGATAGCAAACCAGACTCTGTGTGTGTGTGTGTGTGTGTGTATATATGTATGTATGCATGTATGTATGTATACACGTATATACATACACACACACATATACATACATATATACACATATTTTGAAAATTTCCTGCTGTAAGTATATCAAAACTTAATTTTTGATTAGTAATATGCATTGCTAAGAAATTCATCTGGACAACTTTAAAGGCGATTTTTTCAATATTTTGATTTTTTTTTGTACCCTCAGATTCCAGATATTCAAATAGTTGTATCTTGGCCAAATTTGGTCCTATCCTAACAAACCATACATCAATGGAAAGCTTATTTTTATTATTTATTCAGCTTTCAGATGATGTGTAAATCTTAATTTCAAAAAATTGACCCTTATGACTGGTTTTGTGGTCACATATTACTTAACTTATAACTATTTAATAACTTATTTTGGTTTTAGAACAACTACAAATAAAACACATAACACAGACATCTTATTTGGGGGTTGGGCCATTAGAAAACCTAAGGCATCGATTTAGTATTGATGCAGCATGAGGCTCTGGTACCTCAGTTTCAAAACCAAACTGTTCATATTGGTTTGTTACAGCAGACAGATGGACCATACTACAGCCAACTGAATGGAGTTTGTTCTACATCAGTGCACTGGTTTTGTGTGTGGATGAGCACACACGAGCTATCACGTATGGCCACAGGCACCAGCCCCAAAGGCATAAAGGTGCTGAACTTCCCTGTCAGGATTTCTCCCTCCATTCCTTCATTTTTCACTCTTTTCCCTTCATCTCATCCCGGTCTCTCCGGGAAGGGCGCGAGACCACGCTAGAACAGAAGGTGCCCATGCAGTGCTAACTCTGTCTCCCTTAAAGCTTAGTCGTCTTCCAGGAGTTACAAAGACCGTGAATATTCTTGATTCAGTAGAGCGGAAAGCAGAGAGATTGCAGCTGGATTTCCAAAGGCCACTGCATTTTTCAATCTTCTCCACTGTGACCCACACTTAAAACTTCATACTGTACAACCACATAGTTGAGACAGAAATGGCAAGAGCAATTGGGTTGTGAGCAAAAAATGAGTTGTGGTTTGTTCTGAAAGCAGAGAAGATGTAAGGTTGAAGGATTGCAAATATAAAATAACTTTTAAAAAAGGAAGAGAAAATGCTTGCTATATCCATAGCTGATTTCAAAGGCTGCACATCCAACCAAACTCTACAGTATTTTGGTGCGGTTTATCTGTCACTGTAATATGGCTAATAATAATAATACAATACACTGCCCAAATTTTGTTCTCTGTGTTAGACTTGTGGGAAAAACACACTTCTGCTTATTGCATTTATAAATAATGACACTTATATGACACTTATATGACACTAATATTTCTGTTTCTACATCAGATTGGATAAGCCGCATTCAGAAGGAAAAAAAAAAACAGACACACCTGTGAACACATTCTATATTAAAGTGCACATTTGCAATACATTTCTTGGCAAACAATAAAACATCCTACATTTAATGCAATAAACTATGTTACTTGATGGAAGAATTGTTTATTCTGATCATTATTAATATATTGAATAGGTTCTTGAATATGTAATACTACTGTTGCTGCCATTTTATAAAATCAATAGTGCAACAGTGCTGCCCACTTTTTCAGTGGCTTTGGTTCTTCAAGTATTTTTCACATAGGACATTTTTTAAAAATTCAATTTTATTCATTAAAGGGATTAAAAAAAAGATACTTCTTAGGTACAAGAAGGCTTTAATGAAGTAAACAAGTACAAATTCATTAAGCACTGAAAATTACATATATTAAAATCAATGGACAAATAAAACTACTGATTTAACAATTTTTTATTATAAACAATATATTTTCATGCTGGTGTGTATAAAGTTCTTTTGATGTGATTTGTTCAATTTGATTCTTTGATTAGTGGAGTTTTTTTTAACACTTATCTTAAAAAATATGTTAAAAATTATGGAAGCTGATGCTTCAACAAAAGCATCATTTAACAACCTTGTAAGCTCACAATAGGTTTGTCTTTAAAGGTTTATACGTTACCATTAATTCAATTCCTTCATGGAGAAAATGAAAGAGACACATACAGAACCCTGTTGCACACCATACTAAAACCACCGTGAAGTTGCGATTTTTAAAATCTTCCCTTAAAGCACCTCTGATATAGTAATTTGGTCATTTCATTTTGAGCATTCTACCATGAGCGTTGCATTTTTAAGGTGGCATGTCAAATTAAAAATGACCTAAAACTGTTAAAAATACATCTTGAGATCCCATGAATTCTTTCACATGAATTCTAATCGTTCAGGCAACCAATCAACTAGTTTAGCATTTTTCTATTTTAGCTGCTAGTGGGTTGCCAGTGTATGTCCAATGTAAAATCCTGAAGCAAAGCTAGCTGAGAACCTCTTGTGCAGGACAACAGAACACGAAGAATAAGAAGCTATGCAGAGAGTAAGAAAATAACTGAAAACGTGAGACACCACTGAAGAAAAAACGCATCACTCTGCCCTCTCCATGACTCTTTCTCCACTCTCACTCAGGGCCACCCATCCTCGTCCTCTCGCCTGTCAATCAAATACCTCCACTGTGCTCTCTGACAGCTAGATGACAATACTACACATTACCAAATCCCTCACACTCTCTCTTTTCTCTCACAAACGACACACAGCAATTTTGAATGGCTTTTTTCTCCACGTTTGTTTTCTGTGTTGCGATCCCAGATGACCCCAGACTGTGCTTCAGGGGAGGGGAAGGTGTGTGTGACCGCGTGTGGTTATGAAGTGTAGCCCGAAGGAAAGCAAGGTGCCTGAAGTGAGCGGATCGTTACACAAGTACAAATGTAAGATGCCTGTTCAGGGTTTTTTTCCTTGTGCTGCAGAGTTGTGAATGTGCAATGTCGACGAGACGCAAAATTTAAATTATTGCTGCTGTGGCTATTTCAGCACATCTAAGTGTTTGGTTGTTTGCTCAACATCTCTGCAGAACAGAGAGATGAAGTCAAGCCTGCAATATCTGTTACCCTACGTGTCCACTGGTGTGGAAGAAACCCGCTCGATACCGCTCAAAGCACTAGAGATCAGATGCTCTGGGAGTTTGTCGGTAAAATGAACAGCAGTGTGGCTGTTTCCGTGCGGACTATGATTGTGTTCAATACATGGTCAATAAACCCATCGTATATGCGCTCAATTACAGTTGGAATGACGCAAACTTCATTTCAGTATGTTAATCTAAAAAACATTTTGATTGCTATTCTGAAAGCGTTGTGTTTTTCAGTAAGAAATAAATGCAAATCACCAAATCTAAATATAGTTTTGTGAAAGTTTTTTTTTAAATGTGACAGTAAAGACAAAAATATATATTTCAAATAAATGCTGCTCTTTTGAAGTTTACATTCAAAGAATCCTGAAAAAACAGTTTTTACAAAAATATTAAGCATTATATATTAATATTAACAGTTTTCAACATTCATAAGAAGAAATGTTTCTTGAGCAGCTTTGACAAAGCAATAATTTACATTTTAAAATGTATTAAAAGTGAAAACAGCTATTTTAAATAACTGTTAATTTTGAGCAAATAAATGCAGCGTCGGTAAGTATAGGAGTCTACTTTCAAAAACATTCTTTTCAAAATGCAACTAACCTGACCAATTTTAAAAAAAAACTCAAAACTATATGCAGATGTTTACTTCTTACCATTAAAATCTGTCAACAGAATAAAATCATGAATAATCTCAATTAATTAAATGAATGAAACTATAATAATCTGAAAACCCCTGCTCTAAAGTATCAATGTAACAAATTAACAGATTTTCTCTTCCAACTCTGAATTACATAAGTAATAAAAGTAATGTGTCAATGTGATTTCAGCACAGAATCCACCAGAAACATGTCTGTATCACCTTATTTGCATAAAGTTTCTCCACTATCTCACATTCTCGCCACCATCAATACACAATCTCCCATGAGATTTTTAACTAAAACGAACTTAGAGATTCTAATTTCCTGCAAAGAGATGTATGAATATGCAAGACAAATTAAACTCCAGTGCTCAGGGTGTTTGATTTCACAGGAGAGACAGGACTGTGATCTTTCTTATGGTCACTGAACACTGTCTGGCTTGTGTGGTTCTCAAAATCTCAGATTTGTTAAAACCATAAGAACTCGAAGTCAAGAAAAACGCAGCAAAAATATTTGTAAAGGATTTCCCTCATGGTCCAGCATCAAGCAACTGTTTTCCAAACAGAACGTCTTCAATTGATTCATAAACACAGCTCTCATTAAAAAGGGTAATGGCTCCAGTCTATTTGGTCAGTAATGAGGTCAATTACCTTCTCAAAAACTGCTGGCTTGTTCCCTTTATCTGTGTCCTTTTCCCTCTTCTTCTCCTCCTTTTTCTTCTCCCTCTCCTTCTGCGTCAGAACGCGGAAAAGAAAATTATAAAAAAAACACATTTAAGAGTTTGCACACATACAAGAAATTGAAGGAAAAAAAAATGTTGGCTCAGCTACAAGTCTGAGGTGTCTTTAGGGCACAATGCTTACAGTATATACTTTGACAGCTTAAATATGGCTACCACATCTTAAAACACACAAACAAACACACACACACGATATATAGGTTTCTTTGACTATGGACACACTGTGGAAGAATTCTGTCATTTTCACATTAAGATTAGTTAAGTGTCAATTTCATCTCAAAATATGTATTGTTTTTGATAAAATTATTGTAGTAGAAATGACAGTGGAGGAAACTATATTTTTAAAAAGGTAAAATTAAATGGAAGAATGTCTTGCCTTGCTAAGGATCATTTCAAAGTAAGCCTTTTATCTATCATAAATTTATTGAATATTTCATAACCTTTTTTTGCTGTCTTCACAGATAATGCGTTTTAAACAGTTTTTAAACATGCTCACAAATTAAGTGAATATTTTTATGTTGGTTTTTTTTTTAACTTAAGAGTAAAGGTGTACGTCTGGGACAAAGGTAAAGCAAGAAAATCTGCTCATAATATATACTATGCCTGTGGTTGAAAAAAACACCCATATATAGTTGTGTAAAGGCTTTTAAAAAAAGTGCACCATTTAAAAGTCTCATCACTATGGCCAAGCCAAACAAATGCATCATAAAGGTTTGGCCTTGATATCGAGCAATCAGCCCTCCTTTTCTCTCAGCACGAATCAATTGCTACTGCAAAAACTCTGAGCAAGAGGCCGGTTCAGGTGAGGGAGTGAGGGATCAGAGTGGGTTTTCTGCAGTGGTGGTGGTGTGTCTGACTGGCACTATGATTATCAGCCGACAGAACAAATGGAGAACAGGCCTAGAGGAGAGGTGCGGATTGGCTGTTTGGAGCTCTTTATGGGCACATTGATTATTCTATTTCCCCTCTGCATGCTGACAGAGCTGTGCTATTGATTCCTTCTCCACAGCAGAGCACAGAGGCAACAGGCACCACACATACACTCAAATACACCCACAGCACTTTTCAACAATGAACGTGAACCAGTCAGTGCGATTTCTATAGGTTCTCTCTCCTTGCCCTTTGTTTGGTTTAAATTAACGTTCTTACAGGCGGTTTAATAATCTGTTGCCAAAATTGTCAATAGTCAGACAGTTCTGACTGGTGTATATATATGTATATATATATATATATATACACACACACATCATTAGGATCGAGTCAGTTAGAAATACCAAGGGTTCACACAAAACAAGGGGAGTCCGCGTTTAGCTATTACGCTACCCGCAGTTGAAACCAGCTTCCAGAAGAGATCAGATGTGCTAAAACATTAGCCACATTTAAATCTAGACTCAAAACTCATCTGTTTAGCTGTGCATTTACCGAACGAGCACTGTGCTACGTCCGAACTGACTGAGCTGTATTTTATGTATAATCATTTTCTATTTTGTTCTTAACTATTTTAATTCATTTTAAATCAATTTTTAAATCTTTTTAAAAGCTTTTAAATTCCTTGTTTTTATTGTTGTGATAATTTTTTTTATGATTATTTTACTTTCTTTTATGTAAAGCACTCTGAATTACCCTTGTGTATGAAATGTGCTATATAAATAAACTTGCCTTGCCAATAAATGCATCCTTGTAAAGCATAGGGGGCCCTTTCAAAAACATTAAAAAAAAAAAAAAAAAAAAAAAACTTACAGACCACCAAATGGTAGTGCACATATTTGAATCGTCACTGAAGAAAGATGTTTTATAACATCTACAATCAGAGGCTAATGGCCCATGCTAACCAAATAAGAAAATGGAAAGAATGAGAAGGATGTGAGAAGGAGTAGTGAGAAGCATTCATACTCTATAAAAGGGTTAGACAAAAGGAAACTGGATCATCATTTTAACAAATAAAGAGAAAAGTGCATTAAAAAAAACAACTCCCCCATCTGAACCCAAATCAAGAGAGAGATGACGTCAACTTTTGGAAAATCTACACCGCTACTTTTATCTCTGCAATATCCAAAATTAGAATCAGGTGCGTCAAACCAGATTAGAGCACTATCAGAGAGAAACTTGAGCAAAAAAAGCTCACTAGTCCAGGCAGCCATTTCAAAGGCTTTTGTAGTCAATCACTCCACAGTCTGAAATACCATCTACGAATACAGAACATTTCAAACCGCTGGCAATCCATCTAGGACAGGACGTCCTCTAGTAAGTCTTGTAAGACTTGCCTCAGCCAGTGTCAAAGTACAGAAGCCGCCCATCCAAAAGAGACTCTGCCCTACATGAAAAGTCAGGAAGGAAGAAGCCCCTGCTCTCGGAAAAGAGTACAGATCCACGAGTGCAGCAGAAGATCATGTCAAGGTGAAGATCAGGCTGTTGCTGCAATCTGCTCTCAATGGAAGAGACAAAAATAAGGCTGCTTGGCCGCACTGCCAGATGCCACATGCAGTGGAAATCTGCCTTTGAAAAAAGTATCTCTGAAGAGAGCTGGAGGAAGCTATAGAGTTCAGGGTTGGATTTCTGAAACACAGCAAGGCCAGTCTGCCATCATTCAGCCACCCACAAATTCAGTTTCAGAAGTTTGTGGTACCATCTTCACTATACACAATGTTAAAGGTGAAGTATGCAGTTTCTGAGCTACAAGTGTCACCTAGCAGAATAATAAAAAATAACGGATATTTTCAAACAAACTTTGCAAACGACAGTCACACTAGACTTTGCGTACAATACATTTCTACAGACTTTTCTGCAGACGGGGCGCTAATAGTCTTTAGATGGAACTCGCACAGCAACCAATGCAATTTTATGTGTTCCATTTAAAACGTAACTGCATTTACGATATGACGTCACACTCTCCAGCGTCTTTTTAAAGAACATAATTCTACATATAAAACATCCAAAATGTAAAAATATGTCATCCACTTCACTGCAGCACTCCTATCCTCCAAATGTAAAGTTTGTGATCTTCAATTCAGCTAAGAGGCCACGCTGATCTTCAATTGGTCACACATGTGATATACAAATTCACAGGGCAGGGTTCACCGAAATTATACTCTGGAATGCAGCGAAATTCACATGAGCTTGTGTTTCTGTCTCCTGCATTCGCGTGCCTATGAATTGAAGTTAATGGAACAAAAAGTGCAGTGTGACAAGCCCATCACACTCATCACACACTTACGATTATCTTTATCCTCGCAGTATCTTACTATTTAATCAGGCAAGTGAAGAGCCAACACGTGTGGCAAAAAGTTTAGTCAAAGTCCCTTTCAAGGAAAGTCTGTTCACTTGGCTGCCTTATTTTCAATGCCTCCAGGCAGTTATTTCAGGCATCCAAGACCAATCCTATCTACTTAAATGCGGAAATACTGAATTCTCAAAGACTGCTTTATTGCTCACACCCACATTTAAATTTCAAAAATCCTTTCAAATTTTACATAAGCAAAAATCTGACATGAACTGGCCCATCTTATGCTCAAATAGCATTTTTTAAAAAAAGTTTATTTTTGAGGCTAGACCAGCCAATGTGCATGTGCAGTCTTAAGCGTGCATCTCAGAACTGAATTTCTGAGAAATTCACAAGATGGGCGTCTCGACTGAAACTCAAACATTCCAGCAAATTCCTCCATCTTACAAAAGCATCACCACTGTTCACCTTTGTTTTTGTCTGTCTCTGCGTACTTTGGCAAGTCTTCAAATTTAGGCCTGCGCTTCTGTAACTGAATCTGAATTTCTTTTCCCATGTAACGCTATTGGTTGAGCTGGAAAGAGATTGACCGAGCTGAGCGTGCCTGAGAGGCTCAATGTTTACACTTTGGGGGCAGATACACTCACGAATAGTAGTCAATGAACAATAAACTGGGTTTAGAGAATGTTTTTGACATTAAAAATATTCACCTTTAGGTCTAGAGTCTGAGAAACTTGAATCAAGCCACTAGCCCATCTCTCTTAGCAGTTTAAGAGTAATGTGTGACGGTTTTGTGTTAGGCGGGATGGACGTGGCCCTCTGTTGAGGCCTTTAATGTGCTTCACGGCAGCAGGTGCAGGTCTGCTTGTGCTCTGGCACTGAGGTAATAGGCGCTGGACTGATGAATAATGGAACCTGCTCTCGGCTGGCACGCAGCACATTAAGCAGGCTGAGAAATTACAGCCCTGTTCTCCCGGAGAAGCAGCCTGATAAAAAATTAGAGCCTGGAAAGATATTTATTCATAGCACCTATAAGAAACATGATCCTCACCAACAAACGGTCTCTCCAGATAAATAAAACAATACGTTTGTTTAGAACCTGACCTAGTTTAATCCAAAGTAGATTGATAAAATACACACCGTTTCCCACCGCTGGATCCTCAGGATCGTGTTTAGATTGAGGAAAGGCAGGGGAATATCCTAGGGCAGTAAAGCTTAACAGAGATTATTTACATTTGTTCTCAGAGCAAAGCCCAGGAAGGATTTTCTCAAGCCTGAGGAATAATAGATGTGGAAAGTATACCCATGTGTTCTTGTCTCAGCTCTGTTAACAACTACTCCAGAAGAAAACTAACAACTTTAGAGACTGGCATGGAGCAATCTCTTAAATGAGAAGATAATATCTATATATACAGTGCCTTGCGGAAGTATTCATACCCCTTCATTTTTTTCACATTTTGTTATGTTGCTGCCTTATGTTAAACTGCTTTAAATTACCTTTTTCCCACATCAATCTACACTCCATACACCATAATGACAAAGCAAAAGACAGGTTTTTAACATCTTTGCAAATTTATTACAAATAGAAAACTTAAATGA
>JAFVLL020037213.1:0-15312 GCA_021397915.2 Tor tambroides | reverse complement strand
AATAGGTTGGTATATTAACATTATATCAGTTAATGAAATTACGGTATTTAACTGTAAATTTAAGTTAAAACCGTAAAACCTAAAACATTGTTACCGTATTTTTTACGGTAGAATTCCGGCATCCACAGCTGCCGTTTTTTTACCGTAAATTTTACGGATTTTTTTTTTTTTACAGTGTTGGCAATGCTAAAATGCAAAAATTAGAATGAAACTAAAATTAAAACAAAAACAAATTGAAATATAAAAAAGTTAAATCACTGAAAATACTAAAACTAAACTAACATAGAACATAAATTAGAAATAAAAACTAGAAGACACTGAAAATAATAAAACTAAACTAACAAATAACATAAAATAGAACATAATTCTGTTTAGAATTCTGCATAATAACCCAGTTTAGTGGTAAGTTAACTATGGCAGATATCAATTAGCAAAACTGGATATTTTTATTTATACATATTCTTTTGAACCGTCTTTCAGAAATTTTTGGGTTCTGAAAGTTAAAGTGTTTTCATAGTGCACTGAACTCATTCATTTCCAAAAACGATGAAAAATCTGATTTCCCATTTCCCCAAAGGGAGGCCAAAAGAGCTTTATAAGGTACCACTAGACAAAGTCAATGAGCAGCGTCTGGGTCAATAAGACCCAATCCAAACCTAAATGATGACTTATTTAGAGAGATACCAAACTGATTTTAGATTACCAAGAACACAAGCGAAGATCTGATAAAAAAATGAAGCAATCATGAAAAAAAATCAATATCTGACACTGCTAATGTTTTTACACCTGTGGGGAGACTGTTAAAAACCAGTTAGCTGTAACAGAGAATCCGTCAGGAAGATATTTGGTTATTTAATAGCTTGTCCACTGTCAAACTGTCTATATCCATGATGCATCAGCCTGACATTTCCATCTCATTTTTGGTGATATATATGTGTTCACACAGGCAGAGGTGTCAGATGTGTTATATGGCTCTCATCTGTGAATTCAATCATTCAGTTCCTCTGAAGTGAGAACAGCACTGACCTTTGGCTTTTTCTTACTTGATCTCCATATGCAGATATGCAAGAGTCTAGCTATGATACTAGAATATATGAAACTTACCAGGTGATGGATTTGTTTTCTGTCTTTATAAAAAAAAAACGCATCAGGATTCTTTGCCTGTTTCACTCTTTGATTGTTTGCCCTTGGCAACAAATAGGTTTCTTTCTGGCAAACTGCTGACTATGTAGAAATTCACCTGACGCTATAAGGTGTATTTTACCCTCAATTGCATTTCATAGATCGATCCTCTTGATTTATAATCAAGAAAAAAACATGATACAAAGATTTCAGAGTCACCAATCGCCAGTGTTCCTCACACATATTGCACATTCATAGTCATTTTAAACTTCAAGGACACGTCATGACGCAGCAAAGAGAGGTGAATCTGGCTAAAGTGTGGGCTTGATTTATGTGTTTCCTTTACTCTGATATACACACATATATTGAGTGTCAAGGGCACTGTGTGACCTCTTTACGATAGCAAACTACACCCCGAAATTGTCCTCAGTGTTTTACGGCTGATTGAGCCGTCCCTTCTCTTCTCAGCCGTAGCATTTCTACTGTTAGTTAATTGCTTAAGAGAATGCTTGGAAGTGAGTGTAAAGGGACTTATAATCTCACGTCATACACCACTTTGACCTCCACATGACTAGCAGTGAAGAAAGCATCACGGAAGAACAATTTTATGAGGTTATGAGGTTGGTAGCAAGAAAGTGGAAAGAGTTTATGGTAAAACTAGTAAAAGCAAACCTGTGTCATTTTAGTATTATTTATATAGGAAGAAAGAAAGAAAAAAAAACGTCCTCTCACAGTCAACTGCTTTTATTTCCAGCAAAGTTTTTAATTTTATTATTATAGAGTTTATTATACTATTAATTATTTTGATTTAGCTTTTATTCTTATATTTTTAGTTTTAATTTTACTTTGAGTTTTATTAATGGTTGTGCTTGTCATTTTATTAGGTTTTTTTTTTTAGCATTTTAATAATACTTTTATTTTAGTTTAGTTTTATTTTTATTTATTCAGTTTTAGTAATTTCAATACTTCAACTTACACAGTTGCCAAGGCAGTTTTTATCTAATATTTATATTTTACATTATCTTTTTTTTGCTAAGTTTATTATACTATTAACTATTTTGATTTAGCTTTTATTCTTGTTTTTATTTTTTAAACTTACTTTGAGTTTTAGTAATCGTTCTGCTTCATCTGTGTGTTGTGTGCCATTTTATTAGTTTTTTTATATTTTAATAATAATTTAATTTATTTTTATTTTATTTTTATTAAAATTTTTATTTATTAAATTTTAGTAATTTTATTACTTCAACCTCAACTTATTTCTGATAGTTGCCAAGGCAGTTTTGTTATCTAATATATATATATATATATATATATATTTATTTATTTCAGCTTTATTTTAATTACAGAATGCAAGTTTTATGTTTGTTTATTATTATTATTATTATTATTATTATTTAAATTAAACAAATTGTGTTTAATATATATATATATATATATATATATATATATTTATTTATTTTATTTTTATTTTTTTAAATCAAGCTTATGGAAGGCTCAAAATTTAATGGCGAAACAAATTATTCACTACACCAGAACATAAAAGAATATATCTTAAAAAGCAAACAATTATAATGGATCCTTGCTCAGAAAAAAAAAAAAAAAATCCACAACCAATTTTTTTTCTCTCACTTATAATTGTTTGCGTTTTGTACCCTTTCTGTAGAACACATTGTTTTGGAGTACCAAATGTGCTCTTGGGTAGTACTTATTTCTATATTTTGAATAACATTGGGCTCAAAACAACACTGGACTCCACTGATTTTCATTGTATGGACAAGAAACACTTTTCCAAAATACTGTCTTATAAAAGATAATGACAAGATTAAAATTTTTGGGTGAAAGTATCCTTAAATTTTCCAATACATCTGTACAAGCCTTTTAAAGTGAGACACAATTACGGGGAAGATCAGAAATGCTTTGCCATCACAGCAGAGGTGGGAGCCACAGCAGGAGAAACCAACTGCTGTGTGATATCAGCCATAGCGAACCAAAGCTGGCTTAATACTGAGCCAACTGGCCTGAGGCAAGACCTGTGTGACGGCATTTATTGGCTCTTTATAAAAAAAAAAAGTGTTCTGAACTCTTCTGCTGACATACAAAATGTGGAAGAGACTCATCAAATGTGTGTGGTATTTTTAAGGGAGGACTGCTATACGCTAAACATTAAGCAACCTACAACCAGCAGATGTGAATGTCTGATTTACAGTACACACTTTATGTAAATGTAACCCTGGGAATGGACAGATGGACTAGAAAGACTATACATGGGAGAGAAAGTAGATATTGGTCATAAAAGATCAATATAATGAAAGCTCAAATATCCCAAGTTGGGGATGATGGTATTTGAGCACGTTTATGAAGCTCTGTAGAGACCCATGAATGTTTCATTGAACTATTCATGCTCTAAGAGTAGTACAGATGGTTGAAGTACACTAAAAAAAAGAATGTTACTGAATTTAACTATTACATTTTTTTCCACTATGAGGTCTGCCTGTGAGGTCAATCCAGGCTTTTTGTGCCAAAAACAGTCATAATGCAGTTTTTTTTTTTTTTATCCTTTTGGGTTTACAGTTGGGTTCAATAAAGTTTGCAGAGCTTCATCCCTCCATAAAAGTCCAAGCTTGCATTACGTGTGATAATTCCACAACATAATTTGTGCTGAAATGTGCTTTCACAAACTGTTAAGATTGAACTGAAATGATTGGAAACCTTATTAAATAACTTCAGCTTCTCTTTCCTAAGAATCAGAAAGGATGTGCAGAGCAGTAGGTGCTACACAGCCAGAAACAGCACAAAGACTGACATTGAACAGATGAAATTGTTGAATAATGTCATAATTTTTGTTTTCTTTGCACACAAAATGTATTCTCATAGCTTCATTACATTACGAGTGAACCATTGATGTCACAAGGACTATTTTAATGATGTCCCTACTACCTTTCTGGGCCTTGAACGTGGTAGTTACGTTGCTGACTATGCAGGGTCAGAAAGCTCTCGGATTTCATCAAAAATATCTTGGTTTGTGTTCTGAAGATGAACGGAGGTCTTACGGGTTTGGAATGACATTAGGGTGAGTAATTAATGACATAATTTTCATTTTTTCTTGAACTATCCCTTTAATAATATCCATCCTAATTAGTTCATATCAACTCTTTCTATTTTTCTGAACAATGCTGGTTTCATCGACATGTGAATAGATTCGTGAATACTGTCGTTCTGAGAGGCACTGTGTTTTCATTGTGCACTGAACTCATTTACAGTACTTCAAATGTCAAAGAAAATGTGATTTCTCATTATATGCCCACTTTGAACTGTGTTCGTACTCTCCCACTTTGGAGGGAACCAGTAAATTTACAACAACTTCATATTGAAACACCTTGGCAAAAGAAATTTTGCCATAAAATAAACATCAGCTCTCACTTAGCTTCAGCCACATTTGGCAGGTGAGCACTTTAAAGCAAAACTTGTGCCTCTCTGCAACTATTTAATTTCATTAAAAGCAGGAACTGGCACATTTTGCCTGTTGATTGAGGCTGTTTGGCAGAAAAAAGGGTATATAAATACGAGCACATTATGAAATGCTGATGCTCTGCATATCATGCATACTGGGTGTTTTATTATAGGGATAGTTCACCCAAAAAGGAAAATTTCTGTCATCACTTCCTCACTGTTTCAAACCTGAAAAAGAATATATTTTGAAGAATGTGTGCAACCAAACAGTTGATGGTCTCTACTCTCTATTTCTTTCCATACTATGAAAGTCAGTGGGATCCATCAACAGTTTGGTTACTCATATTCTTCAAAATATCTTCTGTTATGTTCAACAGAATAAAAATACTCATACAGGTATGGAACAACATGAGGGAGAAGTAAATGAAGACAGAATTTGCATTTATGCCAGTTTAACCACATCTGAAATTTTACTCTATGGAATTAATTAATCAGCTCTCATGTACATCTTGCAAGCAATACAACACATTTCCTACCTAAACCTATTTAATGCAACTTCGATTTAGCTACTATTGAGAAAAACGGGCTTGAAACAAACTATAAATATGAAAAAATGCCCCAAACCATGTTTTACACAGAATTATCCGGAACTATCGTTTGGTTATGAGCAAAAGCAGGTTAAATAAAGAGAGAGTTTGTTTGATGAAGGCATGTTTAGAGGGGTAAACAAGACTGGATTCACCGTATCTGTGGCAGGTCTGAGCACCTGCGGCTTCACTAAAGCTGAGATGTGGCCTGTAATTGCCATGGCGTACAAATGTGAGTTAGTCACACCCAAACCAACACACACAATGCTGCGAACATTTCATGCTGCTTTTATCCAATACACTGCAGTAAAGTGCCACTCAAAGAGCAGCATGTATGTGCGTCTGTTGCCATGTCTAAGGCCTTGAAATTGAGATTGAAATACCATTTCAGCAACATACAGTGCTAATAAAAAGTCAACACCCTCCTGTTCTTTTCCACATCTTGAGAATTAATGGCAAAACAACAACACATGGACATTTTAAAAAACAATTTACAAATGAAAGCTAATGAAAAAAAGCCATGATTTGGCATTTTTATGCAGTTGCTTAGGGATTCTGCCAAGTAGTTGTTAACAAATTGGCTCACCCTCTTTGGGAACACCCCTATTTATTGGGTCAAATGAAGGTGAAAGATCTTTCCAAGCAGATTTTTGACAAAGGTCTTGAAAATTCCCAGTCAGGGCAAGAACATAAAAAATGATGCCAATGAATATCTCTCAACACACTGTAAAGCTCCCTATTACAAACGTGACCGAATGTACAGTAAATCTTCTCAGTACTGGCTGTCCTCCAAAGCTCAGTATCCAGGCAAAGAGTAAGTGACACCACTAAGAGGCCTATAAAAATTTTAAATCAAATCTAAAAGAGTTGCAGATGTAAAAAACAACAGAAAAAACTCATAAGATGAGAAAAATAGAAAATTGAAAAACTGCAGCGAGAAATGTAAATCTTTCAACAGCATTCAAGAAAACCCACAACAAGGGTGATTTCCTGGAGTGGCCCAGTCAAAACTAGATTTAAAATCCAACTGGGCATTTTTGGAATTGACTTTGCACTTTGCAAATACGGTCCCAATCAACTTTCGATCCCAACAATTTTGCTAAGAAAAGTGGACACAAATTTCAGTGCCCAAATAAACTGTTGTCCAAGGAGATTTTGTGTGTTAATAGTGGGGTAAATGCCATGGTTGTGTGCCATTCAGAATTCAATTGAGAATGTCTTACCTGAATTTCAATTGAGCTTGAACTGATGTACAGTAGTAAACAGAAATTAGAATCGTAATTCAAATATGAATTTACAGTTTTTTTTCAACTGCTTACACACAAAATCTTTACTTGTCACACAAGTTCTGAAACCTGACATTCAAACACCAGAACCACACACCAAATCTGCAAAACCATACAGGAATTCTCTGCCTTTGACTCAGTTTTCAATTCAATAAAACACTTTTTGCAAAACACAACACACAACTCTCTGTGTAACACAAAAATCTAACATGAATTAATATGGCAAAGGTGTTTGCAAATGTTTGCTTTTAAGATGTGTTTGTGATATTTTGAATGCAGTGCTTCATTTTGCAAGAGAAGTGAGGCATTTTGCATTTTGTGTGTGCAATTCTTGGATTTGTATGTAAAGTTTTGAAAAAAAGAAACAAAGTTTTGAAAATGTGTGTAAGAGGTTGAAAAAAAACTGTAAGAAAGAAAGTAGAATTATAACTAAACTGAAATTCCAAGAAATTTATATTTTTCTAAGTGTAATTTTTAACCACTTAAATAATTAACTAATTCACTAATGTTTAGCAAAGATTAAAAATGTTTTACAGGCCTTAAAGGGTGGAAGAACACTTAATCTCCATGAATGCCATTTCCTGTTACATTTCTTTGAAATTGGAATTCAAATTCCAGTTCAGCTTCCTGTGTATTGTGGCCAATTGGATTCATATTCAACCAATGGATTGAATGAAAACCTATTAAAATTCATTATGCAACTATTTTGATGACGTCATCATTGGTGGTTATTTTGAATGCTGGACATTCAATCAGTGTGATATGTACCACTGTTCAAAAGTTTGGGGTCAGTGAGTTTTTGTTTTTGAAATCTATACTTTTATTTAGCAAGGATGCATTAAATTGATCAAAAGTGATAGCAAAGACTTTCAAATAAGTATAAAATAAATCAAAGAAATGATCAAAGAATCCTGTAAAAAGATATATACTAGTCAACATTTGAAGTGGATCAAACCCTTTCATCAAAGTTGTCCTAAAACCAAAACGCATTCTTGTCTCAGGACAACTTTGATGAACTTTTTTGATCCACTTCAAATGTTGACTACTGTATATCACAGTCACCACAAAAGTATCAAGCAGAAGTTCAGCATTGATGATAAGAAATGTTTCTTGGGCAGCAAATCAGCATATCAGAATGATTTCTGAAGGATCATGTGACACTGAAGACTGAAGTAATGGCTGCTGAAAATTCAGCGTCGCATCACAAGAATAAATTACATTTTAAAATATATTAAAATTGAAAAATTATCTTAAACTGTAATATGTATTTTGATAAAAGTGACTTAAAGGGGTCATCGGATGGCTATTTTACACAAGTTGACATGATTCTTTAGGGTCTTAATGAAAAGTCTATAACATGCTTTGGTTAAAATTTCTCAATGGTAGTGTAAAAAAACACCTTTTTTACCCTGTCAAAATCAGCTCTGTTTACAGCATGCTGTTCTAGTCCATGTTGCTTTAAATCCTAGTGAGCTCTGCTGACTCCGCCCCTCTCTTCTGTGGAGTGACGAGCAGACCATAGATACGTGTAGATTCCCTATTCGACCTCTCCAGATACGTTTACGCGTCAGCCATCTCGCATTCACCATAATTATCAATGAATATTCAAAGATATACAAGCGTATAACTTGCTGTTGTAGACGCACACAGTCAATGCGCTCAAAGAGTCGCAGACCGTTCCAAAAATGGCGGATGGCTTACGTATCGCGACCCATAGAAACAGTCGATAATGAGGCATCTAGGTATATATATATCTATGGAGTATACTAAACTTCAGCCGCGAAACTAGCTAACTAGCATATTATTAGGAAAGGCGATTTGCAAAGATTCATAAAAACCCTTATACTCACTTCTTCTGTAGATAAAGTTGGATCACGAATGATTCGGGCGAACATAGACGAATTTATGTAGATCGGGTATCAGCGCATTCCCTTCAAAATGAAAGTAACATTAATCCTCTGTATCTTCAGCGACTCAGATGTCGGGAGTAAATGATGACTGCTATGTTCATTATTACATCCAAAAACTAAACACTTTAATTGCTTAATCGGAGACATCTTGTCTTCCCCTGCACCGGAGTCGACACAATGATGGACTGATGACAGCTCACTCAGGGCGGGTCTAAGTTAAGATGGCCTTGTCAATCAACTATCGTGGGAGCAGCCTGTGCAGAACTACATAATTCTGACAGGAACCACAGGGGATTTTAAAATAGGGATTTAAAAAAAAACACTGGGTGGATTTTTATCATTATAGGATGGATGTGTACACACACTTCCAACACACATTTATGTTCAAACAACTTGTAAAGTGAATTTTGCATCCGATGACCCCTTTAAAATGAATTAAACATTAGAAGAAAAAAAAACATACCACACCCAGACTTTTGAATATTAGTGAGATGTTTTCAACAAAACCTGAATATATGCAGAATATTAATACATTGCTGCATTGTAAGCCCCATAATAACAAGGCCTATGAAATAAGGCACTGATACACAGAGACGCTTGAAACTGAAAATGAACAACAAAAGAACTGCTGAAAGAAGTACATCAGCTCTGGGTGATACTAAAAGCGGCCTTGAATTGAATAAAATATGTCTCTTCAGTTAAGATTCACAAAAGAACCCTTAGAGAAATAGAGCTGTCTGGACCATCTCTGAAAAGATGGATTAAGCGAGACCTTCTAAATGTAGAACTGAGACGCTGAATATTCATAATTGCTTTGGATGAATGATTAGTGCAGAGAAAGGTGTATTTATGGAATGATACATGAGCATGTAATGAGGATTATTACGTATTTATACAAAAGAGGAAATTGAATATTAAATGGTACGAGGAGGAGAGACTGAAGAGACGAAGACTGCAACAGAACCATCGAGATAAACCCAAAAAAACCTCGCCAAAACTGAAGAAAGATTGAGGCTGCAGAGAAGAAAACAGGATAAAAGACATAAGTGACAGGAAGTAAATTGCTCCGAGCTACAGACAGAAAGGAAAAAAGACAGAAAAACAGAAGCGTTCCACTTAGACAGAGTCCCTGGCGAATGCCTGATGCCTGTCGGACAGAAGGGAAAGGAGGAGTGTGAGTGTATGTGTGTGTAACCCAGGCTGACCGGTGTACTCCGCTGTTACACATGGCGATGTGACAAGCTCCCAGGCGGCTGCACAGCTCCGAGGCCACGGTGAGCAGCCCGACTCCAGACGCTCCACAGGCTGTGAACTGGCACGCAGCCGTCCGCCGACACGAGATAAAACTTTCCATCAGTCTGTACAACTCATCCAGAGCATTCAGAGGACGCATCAGCTACAAAGAGAGAGAGAGTAATAGAATAACATTTCAATAACATTCCATATTACAGGGATAGTTCACCCAAAAATGATAACTCTGCTATCATTTAATCACACTCTGATGTTCCAAACCCATGGTCTGAAAAATAAAAGTTCCAATAGAAGGGTTTCATATGTGATAGCATACTGTAAAAGAACCCTTTTTTTTCTTAGCATAAGGAACAATAATCCAAAGACCCTTTTTCCACTATAAAGGACCTGAAAAGGTTCCATGGATGTTCAAGTTTCTTCATAGAACCATCAATGCCAATAAAGAGTACATATAATTTGCCTTCATCTGTGAAACATGAAAAGAAACATTTTAACATCTAGGAATGTCATGACAGTTCATATAGTGACTAAGCTCTTAAAACAAATGAATTAATGAACAAATGAATAAAAAACTAAAAACAAATTAATAAACAAATAAATAAATCGTTTTAAGTGAGCTTTGACTTGTGAACTGCTGTGGAGGACCGAATCAGTTCAATTCATGAATGAATCATTCAGTCTAGTTTGTGAATTAGATCAACTGTTTCACTGAAAAGAACTGACTCAAAAGAACAACTCATTTACAAATTAGACTGATTCATTTCTTGTGTTCAACTGATTCTGATTCACAAGTCTGTTGAGTTGCTGTGTGAAGATTCTTAAAAATTCATCTTTTGTGTTTCACCGAAAATATAAGAACATATTGATTTGGAACGACATGAAGGTGAGCAATTAATGACAGAACTTAGCAGGTTCCTTTTTCATGATTGAGAATCAATAAATGCATTCAATAAATAGCTAGCTTCACTGTACTGCCATAAACACAGATTTCCCACAAGTCCCTGCAGATCGTATAGTAAGTGATGGCACATACCTTGTCTATGAAGGCTGCTTTGGGAGCCGAGCTGGGGGGAAGGTTCGATTTATCCAGATAAAAGGCCCTATGGATGATTAATACAGACAAGTTAGTGTAAGCAGTGAACACGCAGAGACAAATGATTGCATATACAAGCAACACAGGATGTGCTGTAAAACTTAATTTGGGATTTGATTTACATAAAAAGAAAGCTGGTTGTTAGAATTCTTCAGTCTACAAACAAAGCAGTTGCTACAAACAAAACAATGCATATCTACAGTACTGGGATTCCTTCCAGATGTCAATTACTCCCTGCAGTAACTGTATCGGCCATAGGTGGCAGTAGAAGAGTTGAAAGAGAATGCATGTGATGGCATTGTGGTCAACACAACAATTGAATGTAAAAAAAAAAAAAAATTAATGTACATATATATATATATATACATATTATATATATATAAAACATTTTTATTTATTTTTTTTGTTTGTTTCTTTATGTATAATATAAGGTTAGTAAGTATGGGCAGAACAAACCAGAATAACCTAATTTTAAATCAAATTATCACCCTTTTATTGTAAACCCCTATAAAGACGAGTGGCAAAATCCTGTCTGTTTTGTGGTTCTGGTTCCGTGGCATATTGCAGCACATGTTTATTGTCAGGAAAATTAATCTGCCATCTGCACCCAGCAAGGGAGAGATTTATCATTTATCATAATATTCTCATTTGACGCAGCATTAATATTATTGTTAATTAGTCAAAGATATTAATCCTTCACTGATTGGAGCAGATGATATGAAAATGTGAAACTAGAAGTGTGGCACTATTAGAGACTATTAATAAAGCCAAATGAATATTTTCAAAGGCAGACTCAGGTATTCTCTCTCTCAAAAAAAAAAAAAAACAACTGCACACATGCGCAGGGGCTAGAGCTGTCATAATAAGATCACCCTGCATACTAATTGAGGCAGCTCGCGTTAGTGTAATGGAAAGCATTAAGCAAAATTCTTTAGAAACACCCTGAGGCCATCAGCTTAAAGCTTAAAGACCTTTAAACACTAATTCCACTGATTTACAAAAGGATTTTCATCTTCATTTCATTAAGCAGCACCCAACATATCCTGCAAAGCGCAAACAAACACTGTTGGAGGTTAATTGCCTTAGAAACATCCATCAAGGACTCTATGCTCTGATTCATCAGCTGCTGGACTTCAATAGCCATTGTAGCCATTTCAATGCAGTGTAATACAAAGGGATGTTTGTGATCATGGTATACTATTGTTCCATTACCTTTCTCATTTATTTTGACCTTTTTCGAATGCCATAAATAAAGCTACATTTCAATTCAGTCCTTTGGCAGCTTTCTGGGTAAAATAACAGTCTACCATTCGATTAAATCAATAAAGAGAGTTTGAACAAATATTTATATATATATATATATATATATATATATACACACAGTATATATGCTACCGTTCAAAAGTTTGGGGTCAATAACATTTTTTTTGAAAGAAAGAAAGAAAGAAAGAAAGAAAGAAAGAAAGAAAGAAAGAAAATGCATTAAATTCAAGATCAAAAGTAACAAAAAAAGGCATTTATAGTTTTACAAAAAAACTCTTTCAAATCTACTTCAAACTTTCTATTCATCAAAGAACCTGAAAAGAATACATCACGGTTTCCAAAAATATTAAGCAGCAAAATATAAGCAGCAAAACTGTTTTCAGCATTGATAATAATAAGAAATGTTTCTTGATCAGCAATCAGCATATTAGAATGAGTTCTGAAAGATCATGTGACTCTGAAGACTCGAGTAATGATGCTGAAAATTCAGCTTTGCCATCCCCAAAATAAATTAAAATTTAAAATATATTATAATAGAAAACAGTTATTTTAAATTGTAATAATATTTCATAATATTACCATTTTACTGTATTTTTGATCAAATAAAAGCAGCACTGGTGGGTATAAGAATAGCCTTTTAAAAGCATCAAAAATCTTACAGACCCCAAACTTTTGAATGTTTTGAATTAACAATTATTATTATTATTATTAATAATAATAATTTCACATTTAAATGTTGATTTTTCATATTTACATGCAAAGCAGTGACGGGATGTGATTAAACCTCTCTCTCTCTCTCTCTATATATATACAGTATATATTCAAATTGTCTGATATTTACTGACCCTGACTACAACAGAGTGTTGAAAAGACAGAGAAAAACAGAGAGGAGACAAGGGAAAAGGAAAATGAACTCTGTAATTTCAGTCAAGAAGATAAACGCCTCGCAGTCTGCCGACACAAGACCTTCACAATCCAGCAGTTCTGTGCCGGCTGCTTGATCATTTATGTGAAGTTCCAGCCTCTGAAGTTTTAGTCTATGTCACCCTTCCTGCAGATGGCCTAAAGTCTCAGATTAAGCCGTGGCCACATCCATCAGCAAAGTCTCCAAAGAGGTACTTGCCTGGCCATTTCAGAGCAGGATTTGAAAAGTGCTCTGTAACCCAGGGCCACACTCAGTTTGACTGAAATCTGTTGAGAATTCTTTATAAGAGAAAAGTATGAAAGACAAACACAATATATTATGAGGTGATATTAAACAACAAAGTTGTGCTACACCAGTAAAAGTTTGCTGAAGTAAGATGTAGATGATTTTGTTTATTCAGCTGAACAGATTTGAAGAAATTTAGCATTGCATCACTTGCTCACCAATGGATCTTCTGTAGTGAATGGGTGCCGTCAGAATGAGAGTCCAAACTGATAAAAACATCACAATAATCCACAAGTAACTCCAGTCCATCATTTAATGTCTTGTGAAGTGAAAAGCTGCATGATTGTAAGAAACAAATCAGTCATTAAGGATTTGAAAAAGTCCATCCTCTATTGTTCTCTCACATCAAAATCCATCAAATCGTTCAGAACTGTTTTGGCTTGTAATCGATGCTTGATCTGTGCATATTTCTCTCCTGATTCAGGCGAGACGACTTTTAAACTGAAGAAAGTAATATCACTGATAGAAGACTCATTTGAAGTTTCTTACTGAAACACAGCTTTTTGATTCACAAGGCACTGATTGATGGACAGGAGTTGTGTGTATTACTTGAGGATTATTGTGACGTTTTTATCAGCTGTTTGGACTCTCATTCTGACGCCACCCATTCACTGCAGAGAATCCATTGTTGAATAAGTGATGTAATACTGAATTTCAAACTTGTTCAGATGTAGAAACAAACTCATCTACATCTTGGATGGTCTGAGGGTGAGTAAATTTTCAGAAAATGTAAATTTTTTGTGTGAACAATTCCTTCCCGGTTCAAGACGTGGTTTTTCTACACCAGTACAGTTTGATGTAGTGCGCCCCTCACTTCAGACTGTGACTAAAGAGTCCACTGTTTTAAAACAATAGCCTGCTGCGTTACTCAAAGTACCACACACCAGACGGGCAGAACGGGCCTTCACGCATCACAAAACCAAACATCCAAGTCTGGCGGGCTCAAGCAGCACCAGATGGAGCTGACGATTTATGTTACTAGATCAATCGCCCATCCGCCGTTCAGTTTCACGGCAGAGACAACAACTCATGCCAACAACTTCACTGTTGAGAACACTGCACTGACAGGGGGTGTGTAAGAAGGTGTATGTAGGGGTGAGAGATTATCCCACAAAATAACATCCTACCTTTTTTTTACATTTATTTAACAGTTTTATATGCTACTTCAATATACCAAATATAATAAAATTTTACTGTACATGCCAAAAAATTATATGGTACTTAATAATATAGTAAAAAAAAAAAAATCTTATGTTACTGTAGTTAGCAAAGAGAAAGACATAAAGAAAATAAATACTTTCTATACCAGATGGTAAACCCATGGTATTTTAACATATGAATATGAAATATAACCTAATTCATGTACAATCACATTTATATGAAGACAACTTTTTAAAAAGAAAATAATATCAAGGACACATTAAATTGATCAAAAGTGACACTAAAATAAATGTATAATGTTCCATTATAAATAAATGCTGTTCTTTTGAATGTTTTCTTTATCAAAGGAATCCTGAAAACAATGTATCACGGGTTCCACAAAAATATTAAGCACTGCAACTGTTTTCATCATTGATAATAATAATTGGAAATGTATGTAGCAAACCAGCATATTAGAATTATTCTGAAGGAACATTTGACACCAAAGACTGGAATAATAAGGAAGAAATGACATTTTAAACTACATTAAAATTGAAAATAGTTATTTATAATTGTAATAATATTGCACAATATTACTGTTTTACTATATTTTTGATCAAATAAATGCATCCTTGAAATATAAATAAATAAATAAATAAATAAATAAAATAAATATTACCCCAACTTTTGAATGGTAGCGTATTAGGAGAAGAAAAAAAAAGTCCAATGATATTAACATGGTCAGCAAAAAAATTTGTATTACTACAGTACTTTTTTTTTTTTTTAGTTTAATTAGCAATTAAGAAAGAAAGAAAGAAAGAAAGAAAGAAAGAAAAAATAATACACAAGATCTCAGAGTCAAGTAGCGTAAAATTTCATCAAAGTTAAAGCATAACAACAAAACATCTCAGGTTACGTATGTAACCATGGTTCCCCGAAGGGAACGAGACGCTGCGTCCGAAAACGCTATGGGAACGCCTTCAGCGTGACCGCGCTCTGA
>JAFVLL020037212.1:0-34806 GCA_021397915.2 Tor tambroides | reverse complement strand
ACACTAGTACACATATCATTAAAGTCTTTGCTATAACGACGGTGTCTGACACACGTATGTTCTGAGATATTTATTAGAAGTGAAACCCGTGGTTATGCAACATTTTCCCTGTGGATTCCTGCGAAGAATGAAGTAGGTTAATCAGGCCTATTATAATAAATGTGAGGTTCTTGAAACAGCGTCATGTAGATGTAATAAACAAAATAAAAATAGAGAAAAATAGGAGAGTGTAATAGTGAAAAAAATAATAAAAATTGAATGAAATTTAAATTTAAGTTAAATGTAATTTATTTTGAATTTCTATATTTTAAAATATTTTTGAGATGGTGGTTATTCATTAATCTTTGCATGTCTGTTTTTAATTAGCATCCTTTTTGAAGAAACTTTAAATGACCCCAGTAAAGATTTGACACATCCTTGTGTGAAAATATTGTACCGTACCCTCTTCCTAGGGTTCACAAATATATTTAAACACCTAGTCACATTTTAAACCTGATAAAAAGCAATCTCACCTTTTTATTGTAACAAAAAGGCTCACAGGCACAGATATCCGAGGATTTTAGAAACGATGTTCAGACATGCATGAGCCTGAGCACAGGACGCCATGCTTTTGTAATAATCCTGGCCTTTATCTCTCTCTCATTTCTTTTCAGTCAGACAGAAATGACACTTTGTGTATGGACTTGTTCTCTACAATAACAGAGACCTGCTTAAGGCAAACTTGAGGCCAGTTGTGAGACCATCATTCTAATAATAGAACGTTTATACACTAAAACTGCAGCTAAATTAAAATCAGTTTGACAGTGAAATGTAATATTTGTATTTGAGATTAAAGACTCCAAACTCACTCATCAGGTTTTATGGCTTTATAAATGCTCTGGTGAGTTTCTCCCATGTGACGGCCAATGACGTGATATGTGCAGTATGTGAGAGGTAGGTCAAAGGTCAGGAGATTGTATCAGGGGCTGTTGCTCAGCTGTAGCTCACAGACTGTGGTCTGCAGGGAACATGACAGCTGTACATATCCCAAAGAAACACATGTACACACCCCCACACAGACCACTGAGACAGTAAGACAGTTTTCACACATTCAGTCATTATCAGACACCCAAGAGACACACACACAGTTAGAACAGACATGATGTCAACCATTTGTGTGGTAAATCCCAACAGACACAGACAGACAGACAGACAAGACAGACAGACATTGTAGATAGATAAAAATACATAGCCATATATAGATGGATAGATAGACAAATGGATAGACAGAAAAATAGACAGTTAAACAAATGGACAGAACAGACATGATGTTCCAATCAACCATTTGTGTGGTAAATCCCAACAGTCTAATATAGACAGACAGACAGATAAATACACAGACAGACAGACAGAGATACTGTAGATAGATAAACAGACAGACAGATCCACCTACAGACATACTCAGTAGTGTGAAAAATCATGGTTTAATCATCTGTATAACATCAATTCACATATTTCATAAACATCCCAACACAGATCATGTGTTTTTGATGATACACATTTTGTGCAAAAATGCAATTCATGAGGAAAAGGGTAAAACGACGTGAGGAAAAGATAGTTCAGAAACTGATTTCTGTTCTCTTTCTACTACAAAAGTGCAGATACACAGTCAACAGTGCAGACATTTGAGTGCTTGGCTAACAACTGTTAGAAGAAACTTGCTGTATTTTCAGAATGCGGGACACATGCGGCAGTCTTTACAGTGACATGGAAATCCTGAACAGTTTATTTAAACCCTAGCAGTT
The DNA here is from genome assembly GCA_021397915.2 of Tor tambroides. Lineage (NCBI taxonomy): Eukaryota > Metazoa > Chordata > Actinopteri > Cypriniformes > Cyprinidae > Tor > Tor tambroides. The sequence continues at coordinate 33,022 of JAFVLL020037212.1, read as the reverse complement.
GTAGTTGATTCAGTACTTCTAAATGGAATGTGATTACAGTAGCAATGGTTACATTACTTCAAGAATGGTTAGTAAACTTCATTAAAGCTTCAGGGATGTTTTTACAGTATACTGTACAACATAGACAAGCAATGGGGATAAATCGGAATACTAGTCTGTATTCTTATGAAAACAACTTAGTTTGGTCATAATAGACAAATGCTTTGGTGGATTTTAGTTCATACCCAGCATTAAGAACACAGTAAACAAATAAGGCCACCAAAACATGGCAATCTGTACCATAGGAAAGCAACAATTAATGGATCATGTCCACTATCACAGAACCATAAATTATCTTCAGATATAGTACATAAGGAATGTTTGCACTTCATATAGAGAAAAGATAAGTTACACAAAGTTGGCACTTAAATGCAGAGAATAATACATATTCAGTGCATGTTACAAAACCGTTCAATAATGATGAACAAGAAACCAATATACAGCATCCAATCAGGACTCCAAAGTCTTCACAAAAGCATCCATATCACCATTTCATAGGATTTATGAGAAGAGTTCATAAAAATAATATTAGTTGCATAGTGTTAGAATATATAAACAATCAAGCTTCAAACAGGGATGAAACAAACCAGTCTGGTGTCCAGGTGGGTAAACAACATATGGCTGAAGCTCCTCCAGATCTCATTTTCTGTCTCAGAAGTGTTTGTTATATAATAAGAGAGCTTAGGTCGTTCCTGGTACATCTGCTAGATTTGCAGTTTATTATTTTACTCAGTGATGTGGGCAGGTTCTCTCACGTCCACACGTCCATGGGCACCATGGCTTCTTTTGATCCGATGGGTGGCAGAAGGTTCTGCTCGCTGAGGAACTGGAGAGGGAACTGCACCAGGAAGCCTCGAATCTTCTTCAGCTCCTCTTGAGCACGAGCAGGGTCCTCCTTCTCCAAACCAGGCTTAGAGAGGAAACCATCCAACTCCAAAATTGACCGAACGTCACTGGACGGCAAGCAGCGGAACACCTGGAGGAGATGGAGAAGTTTCAGTCAGGTTACATGAAAAGAAACTTAGAGATAGATAGATATTTTGTGTGAAAAAGTTAAGCTGACCTTCTGGTAGATGGTTGCATTGCGGGCAGCGGTGGTCATCCACACCTCTTTGTAAAACTGGTCACTGATAGGGTCCGTCACATCGATGCTGGGGTCAGTGTTGGCGCCTAGGATCATCCTATTGATTTCAAAGGAAGTAGAAAATGTCTTTAAACCTTATTTGCATGTTTCTAAACATGCTAAATGCAAGAAACAGACTTGATCGAGTCCTGAACCTGAAACACTCCAGCCGCAGACTCAATCCAAAGGGTCCGGCCTCATACTCCTGACCGTCCATCACTGACTTCACGGTGTGGATATCCTCATAAATGACGGCCACCTCACTGTCTCTCTTACCCAGCATGCTCCGGTCATTGATGTTGGCAGAACCTGACAGATGCAATGTACATTTAAATAATAGACATTTGGACTACAATAGTACATCTTAACAGCAGGAGGAGGCATTTCATCTCTGTCACTCTCTGATATTAACAGTTTACTTCACATTACCATAAATTACGACAGCAGCAGTTTCTATTAGCACATGTGTACAGATGATACACAGTCATTATGTGTTTTTCCTGTCTGCAAATTTCTATTTTTACTCACCAATGATGACGGTGTTGTCGTCGGCAATGAGCATCTTGCTGTGCACATATATCAGTTCAGTCACCAGCCTTCCCTCCAGCTCAGCGTGGGTCCTCAGACCCCCAAATGAGATGTAATTTATCCACTGATCACCCACTGCAGACACAGACAGAGAGAAAGCAAATGGGTTTGTGGCTTTTATACATTCATGTCTCAGTTTCATTTGATGTTTACAAGGAATAGTTTACACTTACAGGAATAGTTCAGCCAAAAATAAATGTTGTGTCATTTACCTTTATAACTTATTCATCTGTGGAACATAAAAAAATAGGTTACACTTTATTTTAAGGTGTCATTGTTACAGTGTAATTATACATTTAAGTACTGAGTAATATTAATTAACTACATGTACTTACTATATGGTTAGGATTAGGGTTTGGCTTAAGGTTACTTGCATGTAATTATGCATAATTTATTGTTATTATAATAGTAAGTACATGTAACAAGGACACCTTAATATAAAGAGCTACCAAAAAATATTTTGAGAAATGTATTTTTTTTGTTTAGTTTAGCTTATTTTAACTTGATGCACTAAAATAACAAAACTAAAACTTAAAAAATTAAAAATTACAAACATAAAAAAACCAAAAACTGACAAAAACAACAAAATACTAAAACTAACAAAAATGAAAACTATTCAGCAAGCATCAATTTTTTTCTTTATGCTTATATTGAGAAATATTGATTTATATTGGTCAAACGGTTTCATAAAATCTCTTTAAATTTTTTTTTACACCTTTTTCAAACTATTTCAGTAGTTTGAATATAATAATATAATAATATAATAGCAGTAATATAATAATAACGAAATTTGCAGCATTGATATTGTCACTGAACTGAATCATTGAAGTGAACTGAGCTGAATAATAAAAACTACTTTTTTCTGTAGAGCTACTTTACAGCTAACAATTGTAATGATTTCAGAACTGATGAATTTTGCAACATTAAGACTATTATTTTCCTTTGTATTACTGTAAAGCTGCTTTGAAACAATCTGTATTGTATAAAGCTCTATATAAATAAACCTGACTTAATCCAATAATTTACTTCAATAATAAGTACCTTGAGTGAATGTAAATCATTTTAGATAAGTGTCAAATGCATAAAACGTAAACAATAATTATAAGCCAACTTTATTTTGAAGCATAAATCATCAAATATTAAAATCATGATGATCACAGGCACAGAGGTTAGACTTAAATGATTTTCAGGTTCAGCTTAGTTTAATTAGAAATCATTTAACTTCGACTGGGACGTGCCCACTGAACATGGTGATTTCTGAGTTGTTTGCCCTTTAATTATTCTGTCCATTTCTACAAGTTTAACCCATTTGCTCTTTGAGAACTTGGACTTTTTTCACATGTATTTCGACACCCCTCACATTCACACCACATGAGGAGCTCAATGAAGGAAAGAGACATTTTCTTTCCTCTGAAACTTTATCCGCTGGTGTTAGTTGTACAGTGTCACTTTAGAAAAATTAGGCCCGGTTTCACAGACAGGGCTTAGACTAAGCCAGGATTAGGCCATACGTAGTACATTTAAGTAATTTTTATAAACATGCTTAGAAAAAAAACATTACTGTGTGCATCTTGAGACAAAACAAAGGCACTGATATATTTAAAAATCAGTCAGTGCAAGTTTTTTCAGTTGAAACAGCTAAGACTTACATTTTAGCCTAGGACTAGGCTTAAGCCTTGTCTGGGAAACCAGGGGTTAGTGTTTTACACACAGCTTAATCGCATATTTTGTAACATTTCTTTTAAATATAACTAAATTTCTTGTATATTTTTGCATTGTTGATTATTTGATTTTAGCAGAAGGACGTGCAGTTCCACAGCACAACTCTAGCTATATTTAGACCAATGATACACCCACAATCAAGCTCCTGCATTTTCAAAAAACAGCGATATGTATCTGTATCCGTATTCAGGACACTGCAGGAACGCTCGGATCCAGTGAAGCTGCAACAGGACACCAGCAATGTGCTGGATAATTCAAACACAAAGAGAAACTTCACTCCTTCCTTTCTCATGGCGGGGTTAATGGGTACAGACTGAACGCTCTTAACCACATTGTAACACTGCAGCAGTGTGTTTGACTGCAAGTAGATGGTGTACGATAAAAAACACACACACACACACACACAAAGCATACTTCTCTACAAGGTCTTTCACAACTAACCACTATGAGTTTGTCTTTTACTATGAATTGAGAACCACAAGAGGGCACTGTTGTGTTTTAATGTTCTTAAGGCTTTTTAGGATCTAGTATTTGCTGCTTTAAGAGATCTGAATAAGTCTGTTCATGGGTCGGTACAGTTGTCGCTTAAATAAGCTACAACTGAAGCAAACTTGTTTGAGAATATAAGACGTAATGATCTATTATTGTCCACTGCAGTGTAGTTTTTGGGATGGGAAGCCTGAAGGCTTTATAGGTAAAAGGTTAGCAGCACTTCAGGAAATACTTGTTTTCTTGTTCTTGTCTGTTTGAGCCTCTCCTTTGACACTGAAACCCATCAAATAAAATCAACCAAGCCATTAATTTTTCAAAACAGTGGATACAGAAAACCACATAGGTCTTTGAGTGCCTGTACTGCATGAGTCAACCACAGAAACTTCACAGAAACCCCATAAAGAACATCTGGTTAGTGTACGAGCCAGATCTTCAGAAGAATTACAGACACACCCTTCACAGATTAAACATTTATGGGTATTTATATACTCACTCTCTTTCTTCAGCTGAGAGATAATGGAGCAGTCTCCTCTAATCATGGTCCTGCATTGGAAAGGGCACAATAAATTTAGAAAAAAACATTAGCAAACAAATCCCTCCAATGAAACACTCCCTGTTTATACGATAAATGATAACTCTTTATTGCAGCAGAATAATATTTGAACTTTTATAGGTAGATGAAAGTATTATGGTGTCTTCAATACAAGCGAAGCTCTATCAACATCATTTGCTGCATTCTGTGGTCAATTACCACAAATAATAAATAACTGCTTCAGTAAAGCACTTACAGTACAACTGAAGTCAAATACACTATTTAAATAATGGAAGTTTAAAACACTATTTATAGTCACAAGTACAGTATAGTACAGTCCCAAAATAAAAAGCATTAGACAGGTTATTGGACATGAGGTGTTATACAGTCACTTACTAACATTGTCTGTATATTATATTCAGTATTTCACTATTAAATGCATTAACAATGTAATTTCCATTGTAATCGGCTTGGGGGAATATTTCTTTAAATTATCAGATAATTTCATAAATTCATTTATTACTGTGATGGCAAAGCTGAATTTTTAGCAGCCATTATTCCAGTCTTCAGTGTCACATGATCCTTCAGAAATCATTGTAATATGCTGATTTAGCACTCAAGAAAAACATTTCTTAATATTAGCAATATTGAAAACAATATTGAAAAGTTCAAAAACTTTTGTGACCTAAATTTCTTTACTGTCACTTCAGATCAATTTATGCATCCTTTACAGAATGAAGTTTAAACGGAGGTATATATACACTAAAGAAATTTCTTTCTACACAATACTCAGATCTTAATATTTAGTGTTACCTGTAATTGAAGTGCATGACTGCCTGTATGGCACTGCCTCCTCCAGTGTTGATGTCCCCCTCAAACCCAGGAAGCAGTGGTGTGACCACATACACGCGGTACTTTTTACCATCCCTGTGAACCACACAGAAAGGACATAAGATTACTTGTTATCTTTTGAGTAAGATATATTATTATGAAAGACAGTTTAAGTTTGCCATTACACAGTCTATCTATTCAGGGCTGACTATTGTTTTACCAACAAAGAATACCTTTTTGTCTTCAGACTCTATGTCTTATTGATTTACAGGTGTTTCATTAAAGAAGTTGTGTGCCTTTGTGTGTCAGAGATTTGTTTAATAGGTTGGAGACTGGACAAAAGGCGCAACTTATTGAACGCAGCTCACCGATATGCTTTTATGATCCTCTTGGCAATGGCATCTCCGATTTTATTGTGAACGACTTTGTTGTCCGCGCAGCTTATGAAGAACTGGTTCTGAAAGAGGAAACGCACAACATTAGCCCACTGAAAGGCTAATACAGGACATCCTGTATATTCTATAGACATAAAAGCCACAGTCTCTGTGGTTAGCAACTAATACATCAACAGTGAGGTTATTAGATGGGATAATATGAACACATTTAGAGAACGGAGTATATGTCCTCTGTGCCACACACCTCTACGTAAATATAGTGTTCGCTGTGTTCAACTGCGTTGACGTAAGCCGTATGAATCGACTCCTCATGGTATTTTATACCCGCCGACCAGTCCGAGGCGGATCGTAACACCTAATTAAAGAGAGAATTGGTACTATTAAAGCTGTATGTGGTATTTGTCCGTAGAAGATCTGATGGGAATATTGATGTTTACATAAAATTGTACCTGGACGTTTGTATGGGTGCAGCCAGGGACCTGATACTTGATCTCATTCGCAGTAGTGTGAGATTTAGGAAGGAGATACGGGTACGACAAGGACCTGTATTTGGGCTTCATGATCTGAAACAAGGTGGCAATGCAAATACAAACATATATTTAAAGCCATGTTTATGATATTAGTTAACAGCACAGGGGGTGACATGAAATACTTTTGGGAAGTTGAAATGTCATGTTATACATTATCCAAAACTATTAAAACTAATTCCATTTTAATTATAATGCATGCAAGTTTGACCAAATACTAATAAAAAGACTATGCGGAACATTTGTTCTTTTAAAATGTATTTCTCACACTGCAGGACCACTGGAAATGACATAAAGGTAAAAAGGTAAAAAGAAATGCTTATTATTTTAAAAAATATATCATTTTCTTTGACATTTCCACTCATTTTAACATAAAATCTTGACGTAGATCATCAGTGGACATTATGTGTCTACAAAAAAACGGAAAACATTGAGATACGGTATGAAGACATATTGCGCCAAATGATGCCAATATTGGCTTTCTCACCTTTGTGAAGTTCCAGCGCTGAATGAAGTGCCGTGCAACATCTCTGGCTGCTTTCCCATGAACCACTGAGGCAATGTCATGCCAAGGCATTCTAGGAGTTATGTGCCTGTCGATGAAATCTGCAAAAAGAGCAGAATACATAAAAAAAAAAAAAAAAAAAAAAAAAACTTCAATTTAAATAATTTTCATCTAAAAAAAAAAAAAAAAACAACCATTCTACACCATTTTAAATGTCAAATTTAATTTAAAAGCATGTTAAAATGCTAAAACTGTAAAATTTGAATATTATAATACTTTTACAAATGTACATAATATGAATATAGATAATAAAACTTGTTTATTTATTACGTTTATGTATTGTATTGTATTATATTTATATGAACAAAAATAAATTTAAAACCATTAAATGCTGTTATCTTAAAAAAAGCAAACTTTAAATGCAATAATTCACCATCAAACGGTTTATCCAACTGGACCCAGTCCTTATGCACAAAGTTACAGTAATCTTTGCCATGCCAGAACCGTGTGTTTCCCATCAGGCCAATCACATCTGCTTGCAGATCCTGTGTCGCTTCAGTCTCTGATAATGTGACAGAAAAAAAATAAAGAAAAATAAATTAAGGAAAAAAGCAACCAAGAGTAGAAAAAAAGTATTGAATTTTTTACAAAACCATGCATCAATAAAAAAAACAAAAACACAACCAAAAGACTTTCAACTTTTTTCAACAATCCATGCTTTCACACTGTTGAGTCACCGACACATCAGTCCAAACTAATACACACATTCTAGTGCAATCTGCAAGCTGTGGATATTCTGCATCTTAGTCAGGTCATTTTTGCAGACTCCTCCAGATGAGTGTTGAAACAAACTCATCACCAAACCACACAGTGCTTTGAAAGGTTGCTCCTTCGTCTCATAAAATAGCTCTTTACAACAGAACCTTTCAGGATCAGAATTAGGGGCAACCTCCACACCTGAAACGTCTCACCCAAGCCTGATTCTTACTCACCACTTGGGCACAAGCAGGAGGGCATGGACACCCTCAGCTCAATCCACTTAAGAGGGATCAAATTTTGGTGGCTGCAAATACTGTTAGAATAACCTAAAGAAAGGGGGCATCTTTACAACCAAAACAAGCCTCTTAAAAAGCGTGGTATGGAAAACATGAGTGAAAAAGAGAGAGTATTTGAACACGAATATAGAATCTAGACTAAAATATTCATGAGCATATTTTACAACAACACATTTTAATATCACATCCAATTATCATCTTACAGTCAAAAATGTTTTCACAAGCCTCAACTAAAACCTTAATGATTAATGTTTTTCTGCACTTATGGTTAACACTGTAAATCACTGCATAAGCTGGTCAGTCATATGAAAGCGTTGCCAGTGGGCATTAGAAATCAGCCGTGCTGTGTGATAACAGCTGAATGTGGGAGTTTAGGCCAGCGCTCCGGAGACGGAGGCGTACTCACTTTTTTCAGAGCTCTCGACGCTGCTCACACTGTCTGCAGGAGCCAGCCCGTGTTTCTGCAGGTGCCTGCGGATGCTGAATCGGGTCTTCTTGGTCTTGCCCTGCCCTTTCAGCTTCGGCTGATCCGTTGTGTCAGCAGGCAAACTTTTGCCGTTAGTGTGCACCGTGCTGGGCCCGTTTGACTGAGAGGCCATAGCAGGAGAGCCTTCAGAAGCATTCTGTGACAGGACATCAAATAAGTACTTCCTATATTTGATTGTGAATTCATAAATCACAAATAATTTAAGATTTAAAGAGTTAGTTCACCCAAAATGAAAATTCTCTCATTAAACTCACCCTCATGTCGTTCCAAACCTGTAAGACCTTCGTTCATCTTTGGAACACAAATTAAGATATTTTTGATAAAATCAGAGAGCTTTCTGATGCTGCATAGACAGCAACGCAACTGACACATTCAAGGCCCAGAAAGGTAGTAAGGACATCATTAAAATAGTCCATGTAACATGGACAGTGGTTCAACTGTAATTTTATGAAGCTGCATCGTGGTAATCTTGTGAACGCATGGCAAAGACTGACATGGAAGAGAGGAAATTGTTGAATAAAGTCGTTTTGTTTTTGTTTTTTTCTTTGCACACAAAAAGTATTCTCAAAGCTTCATAACATTACGGTTGAACCACTGATGTTACATGGACTATTTTAACGATGTCCTTATTATCTTTCTGGTCCTTGAATATGGAAGTTGCGTTGCTGTCTATGCAGGGTCAGAAAGCTCTTGGATTTCATCAAAAATACCTTAATTTGTGTTACAAAGATGAACGAAGGTCTTACAGGTTTGGAACGACATGAGGGTGAGTAATTAATGACAGAATTTTCATTTTTGGGTGCACTATCCCTTTAATGTCTAAAATGAACAGGACATTCAGTATGGAATGGTGTTATTGTTAATTAAAACAAAAAACTAACAAATAATAATTTTTAAAAAAACTATTAAAATTTGTTTTTGGCAAAGTAAAGTAAAATATAAAATTTAGATAAAAAATGTAAACTAAAAAAATACATTAAAAAATACTAAAATATATATTATGAAAAAAAAATGTAGAAAGTGAAATTAACTGAAATAAAAATAAATCTATAATGAGAATTTTAAAACAAAAACTAATAAAAATGACAAAAGCACATAAGAAAAATCACTAAACAACCTAAAATCAAAATGAAAACTGAAAATATAAAAATTAAAGCTAATTTAAAATATTAATAGGTATATAATAGTATATAAACAACACTGCCAGTATGCCATAAAACCAAAATATGTGATGTCCCAAACCTCTGCAGATACAGCAAGAGTCCTGGTAACACTTCCTATGTCAGTCAGCCGATGCTCCTTATCATCCCAGCGCCCGTACGCCAGATCAATGCCTCCCACGAAAGCCACCGATTGGTCAATGACTATAATCTTCTCATGATGCGCCCACAGGTACACGGAAGAGGAGACGTGGTCAGGATGTCTCATTACCTGAAAAAAGAAGTTTGTTAAAACAGTGTCTTTCTTTGGTGTGATGAAGTGGTTACAGATTATGAAATGGTCGCAAATGCAACAAATTTTAAATCTAGTCTTAGTTGGCCACAGTCAAGAAAGTCCATATACAGTTCAGTCAGATTTCATCTTGTTAAAGTTTGCGCCAGATGTGTAATTTGTTCACAAATTACTCTTACGAAGCAGAGTCAGTCAAATGAATTCATTACACAGCTCTGAATTCACTTGGTTTGAATCAGTCAGTGAATCATTCAGATCTGTTACTGATACCCTCACTGAAACATGAGTCATTTCTAATCACTGTATGTCTGATTCAAAATGTACCGGAAATTCATTACTGTGATGCTTACTTGAGGTTTGTGAGACCTTGAGTTGAGTTGACAACGTGTAACTTAAAATACATGTTCACAAAAGAGATTTGTGAATGATTAATGGGGTCCCACTTTATATTCTGTATTTTTAAAACTATGTAGATGTTAATAAAAGAATGAATCGTTAAGTACAATGTACCTATTGTGTTCATGTTGAATTGCTAAACACATTTGCTGCTAAGGTAAGGTTAGGGATAGTTTTGGTGGTATGGTTAGTTTTAAGGGGTAAAGGTAGGGTCAACGGTGTAATTACAGATGTAACAACAGAAATTGTAATTACAGGACGATATTTTTAAATATACAGTCAAACCAAAAATTATTCAGACACCAGACATATTTATTTATTTATTTATTTTTTTTACTAGTGGGTGCAGGACATTATAGTTCATTTACGCAAGTGAGGATAGAAAAATAAAGTAAACTGTGGCATATTATACCCAAAAATTCTTCATACAGTGGACTACCAGTAAAATTTATCAAAATTTGGGACCAAAAATTTGATTTGACACTTTGACCTGACCATATTTTGTTACATACCTTTCTATCAAAGTTATCAAGATGAATTTGTTCTGACACAATTTAACTCTTGAGTTCTTGTCATATTTTATTACCATTTTCTAAACTATAGTGAATAAACTGTGATAATGTGAGAAATATTGAAGGTGTCTGAATAAATTTTGGTTTGACTGCAAGTACAATGAAAACACATATGTACACAATTAGTGCACTGTATCGAATGAATAATTTAAATATAAATACATAGTAGTTAAGGACACTTAATATAAAGTGGGTCCATTAATAATATTCTAAATATATTTTACAAATATATAACTGGTTATTATGGCACATGAGGTCCAATTTAATTTTTACACACAGGAAATTCTGTAATTTTCAACTAAAAAAAAAAAAGTCTCCTATATGGTTTCCTTTTAATAGTCATTAATTATCTGTTGGTAATCAAACAGCTGTAGGTTTGGGCTGATTCATGACTACTTTCATCTCACCTTGATATTTGGGTGAAGCTGTAGTAGTGTCCGTTTGCTGTATTCGCTGTTTATGCCGAGAGCCAATTCCACCTCCTTGTACAACATCACAAAGATCCGCACACCTTTTTGCTGCAAGAACAAACAGTTCTTGATAATCAATACAGCAAATCCGCCAGTCAATATTAATATATTACCAGGAAAACAGAAGACACCCTGGAGTGTAAATTATAACATGAGAACACTGAATGGGAAGGTTTTATTGCTGGTGCAGTAAAGCCACAGATGGATAGCGGTTTGATCACAGCTATGTGTTGGATTAACTCACCGCTTGCCGTTTCAAAATGGAATCGAGTCTCCAGCGGTTGCCCTCAACCACAGGCCTCTTGAGGAAGATCTCAGGGCTCAGCCTGCCGTGACATACAGAGTGACCTCATCAGCAGGGGAAGCATTTGTAACATCAAATATGCATCAATGTCTAGTCTCACAACTCACTGTCGCTGACATAAATTCAAATGTATTGAGCTAGGGAAAAAAGCGTGCACACACACACACTCTCGCATCTCACACTTGCAGGATGTCTGCTGCGATGACTGAGTGATGCTGTAACACTGCACCAGGCATCTGTCTGATGAAGGTAACGGATCCGTTTGGCCATTGCTCCCAGCTGGAGGTGCCCTCTGAGAGGGTGCGTACAAAGTATACAACTATCTTTCTTTTCCTCTCTTTCTTTCTACTACCTTCCTTTGGGCTTTTCTCTCAGTTCATGACCTAATTGTTATGACAGGGCAAAGCAATAAACAATTCATCTCTTCCCTCCCAGTTTATGCGAACGTGACAAGCAACAATATATCATGATAGTCAATATTTTTTGTCTATTTTCAAGGTTCTCACACTATGGAACAATAAACTTCCATAACTTTTGCAGTCGTGCATTGTTACTGGATAAGGGTATATTTAATATAAAATAAAATTAAAATTAAATAAAATAAAAAATATATAAATTATATTAAATTAAAAAACAAAAATATAAATAAAAACAAAATAAATTCATACATTTAATAACTTAAATTAAATTAAATTAAATTAATAAAATATAAAATATAAATTATATTCAATTAAAAACAAATATAAATAAAACAAAGTAAATTAATACATTTAATAAATTAAATTATTAAATTAATAAAAGATAAAATTATAAACTATATTCAATTAAAAATTACAGATAAAAATAAAATAAATGAATAGATTTAATAACTTAAATATGTATATTATTTTAATAGAATTATATTTTAAAAATTAAACAATTTAGTAACATTTAAAAATAAATAAAATCAATAATAAATTTAAATAAATAAATAGTAAAAGGAGTTGAGCATAAATTGAATATTATATTATATTATATATCATATTATATCAGTGTAGAAATTTTCTGTTTTTTCCAACGACTTAAGGTGTAATTACTTTCAATGATTTTCCATGGGTGTAAATCACGATGTAAAATTTTTAATGGAGCTCCGCATGTTGCAGTGATCATTTCCATTTTTAAATTGTGCACCACATGCATATTAAACATCAAATTATCTGTAATGTTGTAGTTCTGAATCCACAAAAAAAACACAAAAAAAAACCATCTGTTGTGTGACAACTGTCCTAACATTAATATCCTAAGGTCAGTATGTCCAATATGGTCTCTGTTCTTTTCTGTTTCCAAGAAACCCTTTAAGAAATGAACTCAATATCCTGCTGCATTCCTAGAACTGAGCAAGTTTATTGATTTTCTCAGAGTTTAGGGGAAGTTTTATTGTGGAAAGATTAACCGATGCAGTTCATCTGTACTAAAATAAATCAATGGTACCCAAAGGAAAGCTGAATGTATGAGAGTGGTTTTATCTCAACATACCACCAGTCAGTGATAAAGATCTCCTCCTCTGCCTCCTCCAGCGCATTCGCCACGTCCTCCATGTACTGCTTCCCGTTCACATACCTGAAACACACACACACACACACACACACACAGCGCCAATCAAATCAATGAGTAATGGTGATAGTCTCAAGCTCACACTCTCGCTGTTTCTCAAACTTAATTACATAATTTTCATTATTCAGAGAACAAGTGCACTAATAGGGCTTAATGCTGCAACAATGAACAACAAATCATCCGCCCAGACCAGCAGTGAAGCTCCTGTCCTAGATACTATTGCACTCCTCCACAGGGTCAAAAGAGGATGGAGTCTATGGTTACACTTTCCCTATCTTTCTCTCAAGTTACTCCTGCGAAACAGGCTTCACCCGAAGACACAGCGGCAGACGGCTGAAGCTTTCACATGTTTATCTGTTCTGGGAAACCTTTGAGACCTGCTTCTGCTAGCTGTGTTATTGATTTTTTCTGCATGGTTTTGAAACGTATTACTCTAGCTGAAGACAAATAATAATAATATCAGTACAATAATATAATACAATACAATAGCAAATATAATTTAATTTAAAACTAAAGCTAAAGGTAGCTTTGGTTTGCTTAGTAAACCCAAATTAGCATTGTTATAAAAACAAATAATAAAATTAGTAATATGATGTAGCATAATATCATATAGCATAATACAGCAGCTACTAAAACTGAAGCTAAAATGTAATCAGTAATATAATAATATAATAGTAAACCCGAACTATCCTTTTTTCAAGAAATAATAATAATCAGTAATATAATACAACATAATAATGGCTAATAAATTATCATTTTGTGTAAATACATATACATATACATATATACATGTATATATATATATATATATATAAAAAATGAGCTCATTTCAAATTTGATGCCTGCTACAGGTCTCAAAAAAGTTGGCACGGGGGCAACAAAGAGCTGAAAAAGCAAGAAATTTTGAAAAGATTCAGTTGGGAGAACATCTAGCAAATAATTAAGTTAATTGACATCAGGTCTATAACATGATTAGACTAGTCTTAGAGAGGCAGAGTCTCTCAGAAGTAAAGATGGGCAGAGGCTCTCCAATCTGTGAAAGAGTGCGTAAAAAGATTGTGGAATACTTTAAAGACAACGTTCCTCAATGTCAAATTGCAAAGGCTTTGCAAATCTCATCATCTACAGTGCATAACATCATCAAAAGATTCAGAGAAACTGGAGAAATCTCTGTGCGTAAGGGACAAGGCAAAAGACCTTTGTTGGATCCCTGTGGTCTTCGGGCCCTCAAACAACACTGCATCACTCATCGGCATGATTCTGTCATTGACATTACTAACTGGGCCCAGCAATACTTCCAGAAACCACTGTTGGTAAACACAATCCACCATGCCATCTGCAGATGCCAACTAAAGCTCTATTATGCAAAAAGGAAGCCATATGTGAACAGAAGCGCCGTTGTGTCCTGTGGCCCAAGGCTCATTTAAAATGGATTGTTTCAAAGTGGAAAAGTGTTCTATGGTCAGACGAGTCCAAATTTGACACTCTTGTTGGAAATCAAGGACGCCGTGTCCTCTGGGCTAAAGAGGAGGGAGACCTTCCAGCATGTTATCAGCGTTCAGTTCAAAAACCAGCATCTCTGATGATATGGGGGTGCATAAGTGCATACGGTATGGGCACTATGAATGCTGAAAGGTATATAAAGGTTTTAGAGCAACATATGCTGCCCTCCAGATGACGTCTATTTCAGGGAAGGCCTTGTGTACTTCAGCAGGACAATGCAAAACCACATACTGCAGCTATTACAACAGCATGGCTTCGTAGTAGAAGAGTCTGGGTGCTGAATTGGCCTGGCTGCAGTCCAGATCTTTCACCTATAGAGAACATTTGGCGCATCATTTAATGAAAAATACGTCAAAGACGACCACAAACTCTTCAGCAGCTGGAAACCTATATCAGGCAAGAATGGGACCAAATTCCAACACCAAAACTCCAGAAACTCATAACGAAAAGAAGAGGAGATGCTACACCATGGTAAACATACCCCCATCCCAACTATTTTGAGACCTGTAGCAGGCATCAAATGAGAAATGAGCTCATTTTGTGCATAAAATTTTAAAATTTCTCAGTTTAAACATTTGTTATGTTAGCTCATGTGATTTGAAATTCTTTTAGTTTTCATTTTATTCAAATTTATAAAATGTCCCAACATTTCCGGAATTCGGGTTGTGTGTGTATGTTAAAAACTAAAAGTTAGCTTTAGTGTGCTTCATAAACCCAAATTATCCTTTTTTCAATAAATAAATAATAATAATAATAATAATAATAATCAGTAATATGACATGTATAGTATAATTTAATAAAAAACTTAGCTAAAATGTTCTATTTAAATCTTAAGCTAAAAGTTAGCTTTAGTGTGCTTCGTAAACCCAAATTATCCTTTTTTTCAGTAAATAAAAAATTAATAATCAGTAATGACATATATTATAATTTAATTAAAAAAAACTTAGCTAAAATGAAGTTAATCATTTAAATCTTAATAAACTAAAAGTTTTGTAAACCCAAATTATACTTTTTTTCAATAAATAAATAAATAAATAAATAAATAATAATAAAATACGCAAGCTAATATTATAAGCTAGTATTTTACATTTTCTGAAGAAAACGTGAGTGGTTCCTGCCCATGTAAAAAGTTTGTGGGAGGTTTCCTGGGTGTTGCTGGGTGGTTACTTACTGGCCCAAGTCAAAAGTACCCACCCTAAAGCATCTATGATATGATACGATCTTTTTAGTCACCAGATACATGCAAAAAGCAATATTTACCATTTAGATGGGATATTCTTCTGTTCATTGGCGAAGGATCCAAAGCGGTGATCCTTAAGGAAATTGCTGCCGTACTTGTGCACAAAATCATCGACGGCCTGCCCCCACCAGCGGGCGTGACGGTAACTCGTGAACTTCAGCACCAGAGTCCTTTAAAAAGCAAAAAGCTTTTTTAATTCATCAAAAAAAGTCAACATGCTGCCTTAATGACCATGTGAGTTCACACACCTGGACAGACTGTCTATGCGGACACCATGCTTTGTCTCAGTGTCTTTAGTGTCCATTTTGATGCCGAATGCCTTATCTACTAGCAGGACAAATGAGATGGCACCTGAGTCTGGCTTCATGAGGAGCAGGAAAGAGTCCTTCACCACCATCCACCTGTAAAGACCAACAGCAAGACAAAAATGGTCTTAACTTGAAAGTCACATGGTGATTGTTTTGTATAATTTGAATATGAATGACACCAAAACTGACCGTTTGGACCAGCGGTAGCACATTTTACTGTGGCCACAGCAGTTCAGTCCAGGAATGCGGTGACCCCCTGACCTTTTGAGAACCATGCCCTCCCTGAGAAGAAAACAGTGTGATATGTCACAAAATGCACTTATATACAAAGAGTTTGGTTCCAAAATGCGATAAACGCCATTTTTTTTAAAACTGAGTTTCCACCAAAATCAGTATTGTATCTGGTCGGTATTGAAAAGTCAATTTTTAATTTTATGCAAAATGCGATATCCGCCGAGTTATTAGGTAATGTTTTCTCCCTTTTTTCCCCAAACCGCGACAAACGCCAGTCTCCCTTCTCTGCAGAACGTAACATATCCGCTCAACCAATCACAGCGCACCATTCCACACACTGTAAACAGTAATGGCGGCGCTTTGAATACACCCGGCATCCTAGTTTTCCTCATCTATTTTGTATTTTGTGATCAGCAAACAAACAAAAAGGGCTGCACGATAAATCACATGTGATTGTCATGTGCATCTTGTCAGTAAAGCCGGTTCTGTGATTAGTAGTAAATCTCCATCACGTGCTTTCAGATGGAGTGGCATTTAAAACACAGAGCCATAGATCACTGACAAGCTAAGCAATATCGCGTTCATAATCGCAGATGAATTGCATTCGATTATGAACACGATATTGCGTAGCTTGTCAGTGTAAGTGTTTTTATTAATGCCATTAATGTTTTTGTTAGTACAGCGTATAGCACTAGTCAACTAAATGAATATAACATGGCAAAGATGAATGCAATTTTGGAAGTTGAATGTAAGGGAAATGTCATTTTGGAATTTCTGTGGTCTAATGTGATATTGTTGTTCATGTTCATGATGAAATTTTCTTTTATTGTTGTAATTAATTTACAGCATTTACAAGATGAGTCGTTGAATTCATTTTGGGAGCAATGACTGATTGAATGTAGGCTATTTTTAGTCCAGTGCCTGTATATAAGATTAGTACTGACCAAGTTCAGAGGCTGTCATATGTGGATCAACTTGCTTTGTTGTGTATTTTCAACAGTTTCAATATTAAAAAATAACTTATATTGATTCAATGGATTGCATTTTGAAAAAAACAACAACAACACACGTCATGGATTTATTGCATTTTGGGGGGGGGGGGGAATCTCTTTTTATAATAAATCTTTGAAAATCAAAATCTGGATTTGAATTTTTAATGATATTATAACCTAAAGATGCTATGTTAAAGTTTGAAACAGAAAATAGTGGTTTTCATTTTGCCACTTTCTTGGTAAAGAAAACACATTTTTACTCAAATTAATTAAAATGAATTTATAGCGTTTTGGAACCAAATTATTCATATCCATTAATAGTTCTTAAAACGTCGTTATTAGCCAATAAAAGAGCTCTTACAAGCCTTTTGGTCCCAAATCATGAATGAAGGACAGCTGACTCACATCAATGAATTCCATCTATGGCACAAAACAGGACAGGTTCTTAACGCATGTGATTCCAGAAACAACATACGGACTGAAATATTGCACATAATCCAAATATACACATACTGTTGCATGGTAGTTTCTATACATTGGCATTTTAAGCAGCTTATTCAAGTAGTCTTCAAGCTGTCTCTGTAAAGGAAATCACACCAATCAGAAACCGATCATCTGAAGTTGTCAGCAGTGTATCAGTGAAACAGGAAACTGACTTTTCGACTAGACACTTGCTCTTCCCTGGCCAGTTCTTCGCCTCCTCCACGGGGTAGACTTGGCATGTTCCGTTCAAGGTTCCTGTTTATAGTGTGCCTCCGCTCCGCGTGACTATTGACCGAAAGAAAAAAAGATTGCAAAGACAGAGGAAGAGATTTTAAGATTGCCACATGACAGCAAGAATGCATTACATTGATTAAGGCATTAAAGTGACGGTAAGGACATTTATAAAGTTACAAAATACTTCTATATCAAATAAATGCTGTTTCTTTGAACATTGATCATAATAAATGTTTCTTGAGCACCAAATCAGCATATTAGAATGATTTCTGAAGGATCATGTGACACTGGAGTAATGATGCTGAAATTTCAGCTTTGCATCACAGGAATAAATTACAGTTTAAAATACATTCAAATATAAAATATTTATTTTAAATTGTAATAATGTTTCACAATATCACCATTTTTATTACTGTAAAAAAAAAAAAAAATCTGTGTACATATAAATATAAATAAATAATAAATATATATATATATATATATATAATTTAAATATATTTACATAAATATAAATAAATAATAAATATATATATATAATTTAAATATATTTACATAAATATAAATATATTACATATTTAATAATTTACATCATTTAAATTAAGATTTTTCATCAGGTCACCTGCGGGACGGCAGTGGAATTCTGAGGAAGGTCTTGTAGGTGCGTAGTTCCCTGTGAAGCTCCATAAAATGTTTCTCCTTCCTTTTTATCAACCAGGTGAAGTTTCCGTGTCTCATCTCTATCTTAAACACTGCAGGAAGCACCTGGATACATGAACGGATAAATAAAATTAATTCTGTTATGATTTACTCACCATCATGTCGCTTCAACCTTTATGCTGCTTTCTGAACAACACAAATGTAGAATTGGACAAAACAACAACAAACATGTAAAACTATAATATGGAAGACTTGGAATATAGTGCAAAAGACCACTTTGATGGTGCTTTTATAGCGTCTTTTTGGACCTTGACAGATGGTCAATATGGTCATTGTATGGAAAGAGCTAAAACAAAACAAAATTAAATTTGGGTTTGGAATTACATGATGGAGGGGTCATAATTAACTATTCCCTAAATATTTAAACTATTTAAACTACTTCCAAAAATAAGGCATGAGACTTCATTAGATTCATTAACAGGGCCTTTTGTCATTATTCTTCTGAAAAACTATTTTGCATGTGCTAAATATTTTAGTATATAGTGTCCAAATCTCCAGGGCAACATGTAAATTGCCTTGGCAACCTCTAAGTCTCCCGGGCAACAAATATACCTCCTCAGCCCACATACTAACACTTAATGAAAGGGAACGGGAGTGGGAGATCTCACCTTAGAGACGCTTCTCTGGGAGGTGACGTTGAAACGATCCTGGGCAGAAGTGAAGCGTTCCACCTCCAAGATTTTGGCGGTGATGGGAAATGCAGTAAGAAATACACGTGCCTCAGTCTCTTTAAAACCTATTGTTTTATACACCGCTGAGAAGGGGATGCGGTTTTCTGTGGAAAAAAATATTTCAAATTAATTTCTGACAGTTATATACACTACTGTTCAAAAGTTCGGTGTTGGTAAGATTTTCATGTTTTCAAAAGCTGTCTCTTATACTCATAAGCGCTGTGTTTCTTTCATCAAAACTACAGTAAAGACAGTAATATTGTGAAATATTATTACAATTTTAAAAATATATTTTTGTTTGAATATATACATATATTAAAATGTAATTTATTCCTGTGATCAAAGCTGAATTTTCAGCATCGTTACTCCAGTCTTCAGTGTTACATGACCCTTCAGAAATCATTCTAATATGCTGATTTGCTGCTCAAGAAACATTTCTTTTATTATTACTGTTGAAAACAGTTGTGCTGCTTAATATTTTTCTAGAAACCATGATAAACAGGATTCTTTAATTTTAATATCTATTTTATTTCCATTATTTATTCATTTTATGGTGTTATTTGTTTCTTTTACCTGCACTATTGGGGTCCTGGCCGTCAAACTCCTCTTCCCCATCGCCAATGTCGAGTTCTCGTGTGTCCAAGTTCTCCATGATATCTGTCATATCATTGGCCACCAGATGCAGGGTGCTGACCGTGGGTTCTTGCTGTCGCAGCATGGCTAACAATCGGCCTGCCGGCCAGGGCACTCCTTTAAGACACACAACACTTTGTTTAACATGAGAAACGAGGAAGTGTTAAAATTGTTTGCTTTTGAGAATAAGCCATAAATCCTTCAAACATTCATGGAATGGTATGAGATATGATTGTTTGAATATTGCCTCCACAATAGAGAATGTCAAACAAACGTGTGTGTGAGCATGTGTGGTTTGACTAGGTGGAATGAGGATTAGAGTAACTCATTCAGGACTAAACAGGAGACAAGTCTGCTGGCCATAAAAAAAAAGTTGAGAACTAAATTAGGGACAACAAACAGAAGTCTGCAACCTCCATCCTGTTCCTCTTTCCTTCTAACTGCTCACAAAAAGGTTCAAGAAGCATGAAGACATCACATACAAAACCAAAAGTCCCCTTTTTGTTCAGACAAGCTGTATTTACCACAGCAACACCATGTCACAACAAACCTCACCTTTGGCCTTTGCACATTTCCTTTGAAACGTCCAACGAAAGAGACAAAATTGAATGTTTTTTTAAAAATCACTGAAAAGGCATTTTTGTCCACAATGGTGTCACAGTACACTACCGTTCAAAAGTCTGAGGTCAGTAAGATTTATTTATTAATTTGTTTTTTTAAAGAAATGAATACTTTCATTCAGCAAGGACATATTATGAAACAGATTTCTATTTCTAATTCATGTTTTTTTATTCATCAAAAAATCCTGAAAAAAAAAAACATAGGTTGCATGGTTTCCACAAAAATATTAAGCAGTACAATTGTTTTTGACATTGATAATACAAAATGTTTTGAGTACCAAATCAGCATATTGGAATTATTTCTGAAGGCCCATATGACACTGAAGACTGAAGACTGCTTTTCCATCACACAAATAAATTACATTTTAAAATGCATATATTGTAATATCATTTAACAATATTACTGTTTTACTGCATTTCTGATCAAATAAATACAGCCTTTAGGAGCATAAAAGACTTCTTTCATCTCACTGACTGACCCCACACTTTTGAACAGCAGTGTATGTTGTAATCATGGCAATTTTACATTGAGCATATTTTCCATTTTCATATCTTCATATCATGTTTGATTCATAAGAAATTCATCATGAAACTCTGGTTGAGATGCCGCATTTGTCCTTCTAGGAAATGGCACGTCACAGCTCTTAAGAAATGAAAGAAAATGTCAGCATTAAATTAAAATCATTCATTCTTCACATCAGTGGCAGAACTGAACAAATTAATTATCAATGATCACTTTTAACACTATAGTTTAATCTAAACCTCATATTTCGTGACACTGTGATTCCTTTAACACTTTATTCAACTCTAAACTTGACGTGAGGTGTGTGCGAGCGTGTCTGTAGAGTTTTTCTTGTCTATGATGGAACCAGGCTTGTTAGACACTCTCAGAGTGAAGTCCTGTTGAAGCACAACTCTTGTTTCCATGGATCTGACCTGGAGCCATCAAAGCCTATTATAATCATCACGTCTTCAGTAATAATTCAGACACTTCTCTGCTGAATGAACTGTTAGCTGACCTAAAGTGTGATTACGAAAAAGTGGATTTTCATAACCACAAAAGCAGGATGAAAATAGATCTGCTGTTACTTCCTCTAAGACGATTCTCTGATGCAAAGGCTCTTGAAGAGAAACATATTTTAAGAGCATAATATTGCAAAACTGCAGTCTCACATCAACCTGGGCTTGGGTATCGATGTATAAGACAATTAGTCTGATACAAGCAATCTTTAGTCAACATGTGACACCCCTCTCTGAGACAAATTATTTTTGGAAAACTGATCTTCTTGAGATAGACTTGCTATTGCTGTGCTTTTCTAAATAATCAAACTGGTGATTTGCATCTAGTGGAAGATAAAATGAGCTAAAAAATCTATAGACTTAAAATGAAGCAGAGACTCATTCCAAATTAGGGATTTGAATATCATATAGACTTGGGATAAGTATGATCATTTTTATAATTATTTTCATGTTATGGCCAATAAATGGTTGATATAAAAATTCTATGCTATTTTGTCTAAATAAATCAAAAATAAAACATTAAAAACTTAATGCAATCCTTTTAAATACTTCAATAGGCATCACTTTATAGTATACAGTATTAAAAAAGGATATTAATTTAGAGATTTGCTAACAGTGTCATTAAATTATTAGTCTTTTTTAAACTAAGCATTAGATGACAGTGAAGATGATCTAAATGTAAGAATAGGGGAAATAAGCATGCACAATTAAATATCAAATATCAACCAATACTGTATAGCTCGATCAATATGATCTATAATATTGGTTGATATTGCAAACTCCAACTAAATCTCAGATTCTGAAAAACATAAGTGTATCTGCATCTGTGGACTAAATGTGTTTCAAGGAGGCTGTGAAGAGGGAGATCAGAGGCTTTCAGCTGTTTGAGAGATCTTGTTTCGCAGCATTATCATTGAATTGGCTCTCGTCCACCAATTCACATCCTGGTATGCAAAAAGAAAAGCCCAATTTGTTAAATGTAGGCTCATATTACAGTGATGAACGAAAGCCTACTATAAACAGGTTGCTGTGGGTAACAAGAGTTAAAACAGCACATTTGCCAAGGTAACAAATCACATAGGATCAGCGTCGTGAATAATGTTCTACAGCGGTAAGAGGAAAAACAGTACAAACATTAGACGCTGTTTTCCCTACAAATCCTCGTAAAAGCCACAGACACGCGGATATGTGAAGGTCAAAGACTTTATTCAAATATTCCTCGTTTTATGTAAATCAGACAGGCAAATAACCTCAAGTTCCAATGCGCAAATATACATCTCTCACGTTTGAGGAACAAAGGACAGCTTTAACAATGCAAAACACTAATTCACACTTGTCTCGCTTCTCGTAGTGCCATTCACTTTCACTGAGAAAGTTTCACCTCCATCAGGATGTGGAAACAGTTCAGTTCTGATAAGATGAGGAACGCAAACACACATTCCAACAGTTGTGGAAACCTCCCTTGTGTTTTCACTGATGCACCTGTACATGCGAAGGCGGACGGTGATAGATCGGCTCAATAAACTACTACTTAAAATAAAGAAGCTCGACCGCAGAGCAGCTTCAAAGGCATATTCCCACCACTATAAACACCCTCAAGCTTTCAACGCCCAACATCATGCTGCTTCAAGTGTCAAAATGAAGCACACTGAAGAGTGTTTATCTAGTCTAGAAGGTACATCACACATTCAGTGGCCTGTGCCCATTTCATAGGTGTTTAAAATGTCTTGGGAAAGAATGACTGCACAGTAGCGTTTGTTGAAAATCATGCACATGTGGTACAAACATGACTGATAACTAAATCATGTGACTTGATTTGAAAGGCTGTGCTATTCAGGGTTATGATTTTCTACCTGTGAGACAATAAATGGATTGCTAAAATCAAATAGATAAGGGATCTGAAATAGGGTTGGGCCACAGACATTAGTATCGTGTATTGACAATAGTCAATATCGCCTGTGGCTGATGCCTTTGACGATTTAATTAATATTAGGGATTATTTGTTCCATCATATTCCTTTTTATGCGTTTTTACAGTGTTGTGCGTTATAATCAATCACACATGATTCTGTTGAGTTTATGAATGCAATGGCCAATCAGAGGTGTTCAGATGAGTCATCGCTGAAACACTGGAGTTTTTGTTGTTGAGTGCACACTCGCTGACTGTATTCCGTTCTCTCACGAATTCTCTCTCATCATAAACAACCAAGTGCAGATGTACATTCGATGTAAATATAAGAGATTTAGGGCCAGATTTACTAATAGTCTTTTGGCATTAAAATAGTACTGTCAGGATTTCCTAAAGAAAAAGGCGTGCCGTGGACACAGTTATTTGTGTGCCTGACCTTATTGAATATGTATTTGTAGGAGTTTCCCTTTTAGATGCAAAATTTATGGCATGAGAGTATTAAAATGAATCACACAATGTGATTTACTAACGTTTGTGCTGGTCAAATTACTGTCTTAAAGCAGGCGCTAATTTGCGCTGCTCTTAGTAGATTGCGCTGGTCATTATGGAAATAATCTGGCTGTGTCTGTGTTCTTTAATGTGCGCAATGTTAGTAAATCACACGCAGAATTTTCCCCTCCCATCCCTGCGTTTATGGAATAACGCTTTAACGCTAATTTGCCCTGTTTAGTAAATCTGGCCTTTACTCATCATACAGTGCAGACAGCTTCACTGTTTTTGTAAAGGGCATAAACTAGACTGAAATCAGTGATGATGTTCTTTGATAATGTAAATGTTCGCTCGTTTTCTGTAGCTGTTTGAATGACTGAGGAAATGTAAGCTCTATAATTAGTAACTAACAATGTTTTTATTAAATTGGTATCATGTTAAATACAAATTCAGTCATATTAAAAAAATTTATGACATGACATCTATATGCTAGCTTACTTGACTAAAAAGATTTAATGTGCAGTTAATAGATCACACTAACATTTGGCTGCTTTTAGCCGTGGTTTACTCTCTGGGAAGTAAATAATTTAATGAATTAGCATGATACTATTGTGTATCGGAGATCTCACAGGCTGACGATAGGATGATATGACTATGCAGCATATCACCCAACACTAACCGAAACATATTTAGGGACCAGAATATCATAGACTTAACAACCAAATAATATCCTGACAACCACTTAGAGACACTTTAGCAAATGCATCACAATCAAAAACACCTCAGCAACCACATTTTGTCAGGAACCACCTGATATAAAACCACCAGGAACCGAAAAAATAAAATGCTTTGCCATGCTTTGATTATGTTGTTTTGGCTTTTTTTTAGGATTTTAAAGTGGCAGGTTGCACTTAATCATTTACAGTCTGGCTTTTAGTAAAAAATACTGCATGCTCAATAGTTAAAAGCAATCCAGGAAGTGGTGAGTTACTGACCCGTGCATTGTTCCGCAGGTTGCTCCAATGGGACTATCCCTGTAATTAATGCACAGCCAATGGTGCTCGTTGAAAGGTATCTGTTTAACTGGCAAGTGACCAAGTCTTTTCAAACATAGAAATAGGAAAAGTGGCCACTGTGTCCTTGTGTGTGGAGCAACTTGATGAAGCGTGTCCCTCTATAACAGTAAATATGCAGAACAGTACTGTCGTGCAGAGAGATGACGTTGTTGTGGTAATACCGGTTTGACTATGTATTCAAACAGAAACTACGACAGAAAAACCTTACCCTGATACAAACACCACTTCCAAAAGGTTCAAATAACATGAAATAGAGAAAGTAAAAATATATGAATGAAAGATACCTGACAGCACAATATTATATTGATATTTGGGTCAGAATGCCATGATATTGAGATTCTTTAGGTTTATTAGTGTATTGTAATTCCAAACCTGATACTTGTATATTGCGAGCGCTCTCATTCAGCACCACTTTTTCCCAAAAAATATGAACATGAAAAATTAAGGTAAATACAGATTTTTTTGAAGAGGATTTTTTGGTGAGAATATTTGTATAGCATTGTGAGATAAAATATTACAATATTTTGATATACTGATATTTTTCCTTTATAACATACCTACTGTATTATTCAAAAATTTGGACTCATCTATTCATGCTTCATTTTATTTTATACCATTTTCTACATTTTACAATAAAAGTCAGTAAAGCGATAAAATAACACAAAACGGAAGTATGGTAATTATATAGTGACAAAAAGTGAACAAATAAAAACTTATAACATATATCTATATTTTTGCTTCTTTACTGGCAACTGAAGGTTGTTTCTCAATTAAAAAAATAAAATAAAATAACAAAATAAAATACAATTTCTTTTTGTCTGCAATCAATGTTCAGGCATTTCAGCCTTTAAGTCAAAAGTTTTTATATGACCATGTGTGTCCAAACTTTTCGCTGGCATTGTATCTTACATAAAGCCAAACATTACTGGTGTGTGGAACCTTATTTTGATACTAACCATGTTCTGCACAAAAACAAAAATGCTCCAGCAAGCCACAGTTGAACCAAGTGCAAACACAAGGCAATGTATATTGCAAGGGTTGGTGTGAAGTACACACTACCAGACACAAATCAGGTAGGTGGACAGCACGCACTGTAGGAGGAATACACTGCTGGCTGCTCTCTATGAAAAGAGACGCTTTAATTTCAATTAAATTTAAAATATTTTTAAATAAATATAATGTCTGCCTATATTACACAGACATTCTGCAGTGACTCACGCTCTCCCACATGTGCACAAACATCTCGAAAATCACACCCTCTGTGCAAATGCAGATCTGATGGCTCAGTGTGAATACATTTCATGCATTTTTAGACTAGCAGTCACACATGTTGCAAAAATCACAAGTGACCCACAGCAGAAGAGTTCCTTCCTTATTTTTGCCTGTTTGAAATGCATCTCTCTCTTTTAAAAGACAGCAGAGAGATCGGAAATATCATTTCAACTATTTCAACTAAAGAGGATTAAATGTGCATTTAAATATATGCAGAGTTGGTATGACAATAATTTTGATTGATGTTAAAAAATGTTTACTAACCTGCCCGCGTACAGGCAGAGATGCCCCCATCATATCTGTTATCCTCAGCTTCTTCTTCTCCCCAGAAAAGTCAAACTAAGCAGAAGTGTGTAACACAGTCAAACACACACTGATACAGCCCTCGCAGGCAAACAGTAGTGTGTGTCGGAGTATATGTCCAAGAATAATGGGGGCTGAAACAGTAGTCACATGCCAAGAGCGGGGAGGAGCCTTAGTAGCCTTACCAAAGATGCACCAACATACTTCTTATGCCATACGTTTTGTGTGGGATGTGCTTTTTTATCACTCCTCTTGGAGACTGACATTTCTTGCTCAAAAGTGCCATTTAAGTTAATATTTGCCAGATGATTCAAGGCCAACATCTCATATAACACTTATCTCCCTCTCTTATCGCTGAGTGGATCGAGTCTACACACAAACATCATTCACCACAGCCTTCATTTGTTTTTATTCGCATTTTAACCCATTAATCTAATGGATGCACACCAGCTTCTGGACTCCTAGCATAGCATTTAAAACAAAGCAGCAAAGCAGCGTTTGAGCCCACAGTGCTTGTTGTTCTCTGGGAGAAAGCTGTTATTAAATGTTCATCTCCTGGTAGGACTGCATGGCAGGTGACATGACAGTCCATAGACACCCACACGCCACACAGTCACACATAAAGACAGTGTACCGCCCGTGTTTGAAATGGAACACTTGTGGCTCTTTCAGCGGTGATGGAAACCTGAGATACTGTAGAAAGTAACAAAAACGGCCACCATAGATGGTTAAATGTGATAAAGGATATAACTGTTATGTTTCTTTACATAAACACAACCAGTAGCCGCTGAAGAAGTCATATTACACTAGATGAGACAATATAACCCTTATTTATATCCTTAACCAAGTGTCATATTTAGTCATCAAAAACCCCTAAATAACGGGCTTTAAACTTTTTTTTAAGCCAAGGGCACTTTTTAGGGACATATTATTATATATTGTGTAAAATTTTGTAATATTTATACAATTTATATTAATATTGGTATAAAATATTATATTATATTATATTATATCGTGTTTTGGTCCTGACCTATAATAATAATAATAATAATAATAATATTCATCTAGAACCATATTATTACTTACATGCTTTTTGTGATGCCTAAGTTGCAAAAAATTAATTATTAAAACTTTAATAATATAAATATCATTCAGATGTTTTAAGGTCAGAAAGATTTTTTTAAGCAGTACAACTGTTTCCACATTGATAATAATAATAATAATAATAATAATAATAATAATAATAAATGCTACTGGAATACGAAATGCATACTGAAATTGTTCATTTTGCCGTTGCAGTTACACATTATCATATTACAGGAATAAATTACATTTTAAAACATATTAAAACATATTACTGTATATTGTAAAATATTTTAGAATGTCACTCTTTTTATAGTATTTCTGATCTAATATATTAAAAAAAATAAGTAAATAAAATAAATAAATATTACTGTCCAATTGTTTGAATGGTAGGGTACATACCTGAGTTTAATGTGTTAATTTTGTGAAATTGATAATTAATGTCACTAATTTAATTATTATTACTTAAAGAAATAGTTCACTTCAAAAATGAAAATTGTCATTATTTAATCACTCATGTCATTCCAAACCTGTATGAGTTTCTTTCTTATGTTGAACATACAAGGAGATATTCTGAAGAATGCTGGTAATTAAACAGTTGTTGGTCCCCACTGACTTCCATAGTATTTCCTTCCCTACTATGGAAGTCAATGGTGACCAACAACTGTTTGGTGCTTCAAAATTCTTCAAAATATCTTCTTTTGAGTTCAGCATAAGAAAGACACTTATACAGGTTTGGAACGACGTGAGGGTGAGTAAATTATGACAAAATTATAATTTTTGCGGTGAACTATAATTTTGTTAAAATAAAAAATATAATGTAATTAATCAATTCCCTTGATCTGCAATTCCATAATATCAAAAAAATTCAGAACAAAAACTAGTGACAAAAAATTGTTTAAAATCAAACATGAATTCAAATTTACTGTGTGCATCAAGTACAGATCAGAAATGAATCTTCAATTTAAAATCTAAAACAAGCTTTGTTTTTTTGCTGTAGTCATTCCCACCCTTGAACAACATTAGATGGAGTCATGACCATGTTGATCGTTATTATCCAGGCAGGCACTGTGTGCTGGTGATTAACTACATGTTCAATAGAACGCATCCTGCCTACTGTTTTTCTAATGGGCTTATATAAAGAATTACAGAGGAGGGCTAACACACCACTGCCAAGAATTTCTTTCCTTATTTATATTTTATTGAACATCAAAGCACAATGAAGGCATGTTACCAGCTAATGCTCATTGAGCAGATAAATATGACACTGCTGAGCACATCCGCAAGCAAGCACTGAATCCACACAGAACCATTACTATTCTGTTTATGACTGCAGCTAAATTATTCAAACGAGCATCTCCATGTTGTTTGGATCATCATTGCATTCCACTGGTTCCCTAATGAGATTTCCCTAATGTATTATTCTATACAAAACACTGCAGACGTGATCAAGGGATTTTTGTTTGGAGTAAGCGCCCTCTAGTTGTGACTGATATGTATTGCATTTTTTTGTTTCCTCCTTAGCCTACAAGCAAATGACTTTAATATTGTTAAATTCACTGTAATTTGATTAAACACTGCTTGTGATTTGATTTGATTTAATTTAACACCAATACTGCTAATTACAATTCTGTCATCCCTAATAAACATTGTTATGCTGCTCAGTATCTGTCTGCTGTTGCTGCTGTGTTGTTGTGTCAAACTAAACTTCTCCTTTCGGGGATTAATAAACAGATTTGGAGAAATTTAGCATTACATCACTTGCTCACCAATGGATCCTCTGCAGTGAATGGGTGCCGTCAGAATGAGAGTCCAAACAGCTGCTAAAAACATCACAACAATCCACACAACTCCAGTCCATCAGTTTGGATAGACTTGAGTTGTGTGGATTACTTTATGGTTTTTAATCAGCTGTTTGGACTCTTATTCTGACGGCACCCATTCACCGCAACTGAGCAAGTGATGTAATGCTAAATTTCTCCAAATCTCTTTCCGATGAAGAAAGAAACTCATTTCGACTTGGATGGCCTGAGGGTAAGTAAATATTCAGCAAATTTTCATTTTTAGGTGAACTATACCTTTAAACGACTATTCCGGTTTGCTCGTGATGCACGACAGCATCTGTTCAAGTTAAACTGAAGACAGAGCGACTGAGTGTGTGTCTGGTCACAGGACTTTCATTAAGCCAAGTCACTCCTGTCTTATTGAAAGTGACTCACAAATGCATATCAACAAACCGTTTGGTGCAAGTACAAATCTAAAACCGCTAACAAAACCACAAGCTCTTCAGCTCTGTACAGTCAGTCACTACATCCCCATCCATATTTCGTACATTATTTCATAATAAATGTTTCTATATGAAACATAAACACAGTGTATCTTAGGATCTATTGCTCATCCTCACTTGAACTCAACTTCCTGTCCCTCGAGAGAAAAAAAAATACAATTACACATAGACCACAAGCTCCATTTCCTCTTTCCTCAAGCCCAACGCATATGCTTGGCCATATCACTATTTTACACTGAAAATAGTTAAAATAGAACCACTTCTCTAAGGATTGACACAAAAAAGTGTTCTCAAATATACAGCTAATGGTTTCATGTGCACTGCAAAGAGGATCCAAAGCGTGATGATGCACATGAACCACAATGAGAGCACACGACGGCACCAAGGGCAACCCAAAGACAGTTTTCTCTGAACTTGCTCATGTGACCAACATGCAAAAGTGGTAACCCATCTCGTACAGCCCCCTGTGTTTAATCAAAGAGGAGGAAGGGTGATGTAGCTGCAGGGGAAAAGGCAGTTTAGCAACTCTTGTAGCTTGGCAACACTTTTATCGATGTACCGTACAGCAGATATGACATGTAGATTATGACATGTAGATTAGTCTCCTCCTGTATAACATCAGCATTATCAACGGACAGCTCTGCTGTAAACAATGGACCGGTCATATCTCATGATCCACGGCTGTAGCACTCAGAAACCACACCCTTGGGTCAAGGAATGTGCAGTAGTACACGATTATGGTCTCTACCCAGTACACACGCACATCTAAATGTGTGTTGTTGTCAGAAGTGGAAGTTAGCCTCATTAGGGTACAAAGCGTAAAATAGCAACTCTTTACAATGTGAAACACACATGTAAAACACCTTCCCACTAAGTCAACCAGACACTCCCATTCCGTCCAGAGATCCTTGAGGGGATTCTACTGATATGACAAGAAACAAAATGACCACACACACTTTACAGGACTATGGAATACAGTGTGGTCAGTCTATAGTGATTAAACATATTACATGTTTATGTAAATGTTCAACTGCCAAACCTAAATAAGCGGATTTTAATCTAGGACATGAAGCATATTCAAAACACGTTTTCAGATAAATCTCACCCAACCTGCCAGGAATTGTCCAGGCCATAATTTACAACAAAATATAACATCATGTAAAATAAAGTCAATCATAAAAGTCATATATGCGATTAAATACATACAGCATTCTATATTGGCATCAATGTAGTTCCATGAAGAACCTTTAAAATCCACTGAACCTTTCCATTGTCCACAAGGTTCTTTATAATGGAAAATGTTTCTTTTTATTAAATTATTGTAATTACATTACTAAAATTTCTTCACACTAAGAAATAAAAGTTATTTTATTTTTAAGAACTATTCCCTGGAAGGTTATTTGGGGAACCAAAAAAAAAAAAAAAAAAAGGGTTTTATAGCATCACTTTTATAACATCCTTTAATTTTAAGAGTGTGGGAACCTCTTTATGAGAAAAGGTCTAAAGGATGCTACGTGGAGTAAACAGTCACATTCAGGTCCTAGAAATAAGGTTCCAAGAAAATATTAACATACAATGAAGCACACACAGCTGAACCCTTCTGTTTGTTAGCATTCATCTTAAACCCGTCAGTCAGTTGTAGCAGCTATTGTAACTAAGAATCAGTTTTAGGCTCCGAAGTTGCCCTGCAGGTACAGCAGGTTGTTTGCCTTGCAAAATCAGTGGGTGTGGGCAATCGAAACATAACTGTATTATTTGAAAGGTGTCACATTAAAGTTCTTACTGTAGTTAATCTACACACGTTAAATCCCAATGTGTCTCTTTCGTAGATTCATCTGATGTGATGCAGTCCAGAAGCAATTTATGGCTGCCACCTTCAGTTGCCATGCGTTTCAAACCTGTCACTCTTACTGCATAGAGGTCCAGCCAAGATGTCATTACTTTTCCGCGTGTTAAAACTATTTTTATTGTTTTTATCTAATTTTGTCAAATAAAGGAACGTTAACATACCTGCTAAAGAACTGAAGGCACGTCCGCGCTGTTGTGAATCTGCTTCTCAAGTATAAAGTCAGCGCTAGAGGAGGCGAACGCAGATCATCTGGCTGGCGGCTTCCTCTTCTGCACTGTTGGACCCGCCCATTTAAATTATGCATGAACGTCCACACCCTTAGAGATGTTATTAATAGTCTTACAAATAACAATTATAATGTTCTTAGACTGATGTATTTGTTTTTAATCTGGTTTTGAAATAGGCTATATTAAGGAAGTAAAAGTTACACCACGTTTATTCAATAGTTTATGGGTCTATAAATGTAAAATAGACGGTACCCAAATTTGATTAGCCAAGCCTTCCAAAAGTGTTGATTAATGTTTATATTACTCGGATAATTGTTTGTTAATGGCGGCTTATGTGGCCAGAAGTTGTCTGGGGAGAGTTTTCGGTCTTGAAGTGGGGTTTTAAACGTCTTTGAGTGGCATTCTCTCGCTTGTTAGCTTTGCTCGAAGTGGGTTTCTCTCAGTACTCGTAAGCGGAAAATGGAAAACACGTAATGGATCTACAGCGGAGTGACAATGGAACGCGTTGAGATGGAATTCTGTCAATCCGCTCCATACATTTACGATACTCTAGAACGGCTTTTAGTGCGCTGCTAAGATGACACGCTTTTTTTGTCCTTGGCAAAGAACTAAAACTAGCCAATTTTGTCTGAAAAGTTCAATAATATGTGTTTATAAAAATTTAGCAATTTTGTAGCTAGATTTAGCGAGTTCCCTATGGAATTACTTTTGTGTCAATAAAAATGAACGTAATTTTACAAGAAACTTACAAAAATATAAGCTGAAACTGAATAAAATGTCTTTGAAACTG
>JAFVLL020037211.1:0-21362 GCA_021397915.2 Tor tambroides | reverse complement strand
ACGAAGCTTCACGAGCGCGCCGGCTCTCTTCCCCCGTCTGCGCGTCCTGTAGCGTCTAAACAGCACCGCTGCTCCGCCGACTACAATGTCCAGCAAAACATCAGAATCATCTGTGCATCATCTGTGACTGGTTGGATTGATTTTGAATTATTGATATTTCTGATATGATTTTTATTGATAATGCTCATTCACTGCATGCATTCAAATGAAGAGAGATGTATCATAATATGATACTACTAATAATAATTATAAAAATAATTCCACAGCTTTTATTTATTTTATTTTATTTTTTATTTGTTTTGATTCCTATTTATTTAGGTTTTAAAACTATGTTTTTTAAAAAAAAACAAAAAAAACAAAATGTATATTTTTGTTGAAATGAATATGATGCAGTTCATTTAATAATGTATTTAACATTAGCCTTCACCCCAAGGTGCTACGTTAAGCAGTTTAGGACAAGCAGTTTAATTTAATTTAATTTAATTTTTAAAATTTAATTTAATTTAATGTTTAAATTAAAAATTCTGTGTTTAAATGCAGGGCAGAGTTTTCCAAAATGCTGATCATTTACTGTAAGGGTACTTTGGGAACGGCTTCTCCTCATAAATAAAAAACTTTTCAGCAAACTGATAGGAATAGCCCATGCAAAGATTCTACATCTATTTTTATTTT
Organism: Tor tambroides; assembly: GCA_021397915.2. Classification (NCBI taxonomy): domain Eukaryota; kingdom Metazoa; phylum Chordata; class Actinopteri; order Cypriniformes; family Cyprinidae; genus Tor; species Tor tambroides. Next base: position 20,690 of record JAFVLL020037211.1, on the reverse strand, counting down.
TATTTTTTTAATTTAGTTAATTTTAAACATTTAATTTAATTTAATTATGTAATTTAATTTAATTTAATTTAATTTAACGATTACATTTAAACCTCATTTTAATAAATTATGGCTAATACCATAAAAATCTATATTATTAAATATTATATATATTGTATTTAATGTTATATATTAAGTGTAAGATTTTTATATATACTTGGAATTGAATAAAAAAATAAAACAAGAAAGAAAGAAAGACAGATTGTACATGTTCCACGCAGCTGTTGAAAAATTCAGAATAAACTTGCACATTTTTTCCTGCTATTTTTCATGCATTTCATGTTTTTCTATAAACTTGAGCATGTAAACAATCAACATGCATAGGTATTTTCTGCTGATTAAAGATATTATAACAACTATGGTTATTTGTATGCAAATTTTAGTAATCCATTGAGGTTTATCATATATCAGTCATAGCTGCCATCATATTCCTCTTTTGAGTAGCACTCAAGGTATCACTGCAACTGTGTTATTTTTACACTAGCGACTGACCTCTCACACTCAGCAACAGGGGCAACACACACTTTACATTCCTTTAAACAGATTCAAAGCCAGGATTACATGTTTACAGCCAGACTTCAGACAGTTAGAGACTAGTTTGCAGAAATCAAATGACATAAACTGATAGTAGATTATATTTGGTTTGCCAGATATATCCATTGGTTGGGAGAGATTTATTAACTTCTAATGTAGTGACACAAAAGCAGTCTCCCAGAAGCCTGACCTACGTGTTGTTTACTGTCATTGAGGATCAGTCCGTCAGCTTTGCGTTAGCTCGAGATGGTCAGCATTGGAAGGGCAAGTTCATTGCTCAAAATCCTTCCAGAATGGCTTCACGCATAGATCGAGAAACCTGCATGTCCTTGACATTATCCAAGCTCGGGTTTTAGTACTGACTGGCACCTGTTCTGGCCTAAGCAACTGTTGTCACCATTGATAAAAATATCAAATGCATTGTGGGTGATCCTGTTTGATATCAAAGAGAGGAAGAGAGAGACCAAGGGAGAAGGTTGAAGAGAGAGTGTGTGGGCCTCCAAAATGACAGTGTGTGCTGAGAGATGCCCAGAATTCTGCGGATGTCAAATGGAGCTCAGCTCAGACTCTGCCAACGCATGTGAGAAAGAAGTGATAAATTCTCACAACGACTGACACATACACACCTATAATTATAAACAGACATGCATTCACAACTGGGCAGCCCTAGACAAACAACCCAGTATGCAGCTGATACAATTGCACAGAAACTCACACATGCTAATGTGCTATATATGAGGTCAGCTGGGGGTTAGTGTTTAAATGCAGGTCAGTTTAATGGCAGGGTTTTCTAAAATGCTGCTCATTTACTGTAAGGGTACTTTGGGAACAGATTCTCCTCCTCATAAATCAAAAAACTTAGCAAACTCAGCAAACTAACAGGAATAACCCATGCAAAGATTCTACATGTATTGCCTTGAGTAAAGCAGCAAGGTAAAGCAATAAGAATGGTCATGCATTAGAATCTTTTAGAAATCTCATATTTAAATGCATATGCAAAGTTCTTGGAAATGAAGTCTGGTGTTCCTGCAAGTTCAATGGTTCCTGGGAAATTCCTATGTATGAGTTCAGAAATCGCAATTATGACATGATGTGCATTCAAGTGATTTTAGTTGGAATAAAATGGACTCGCTGGACAATTTAATATTTCTCAAAATCTTTTTCACTTACTGATCAAAACTGGACGATTTTTTTGCACTAATGCAACATAATGACGAGGAAAGCGTTTGCATCAGTAGTTAAGAGTTAAAGGTTTACTCAACCCCAAAATGAAAATTTTGTCATTAATCACTTACCCCCATGTCGTTCCAAACCCGTAAAAGCTTTGTTCGTCTTCGGAACACAATTTAAGATATTTTGGATGAAAACTCGGAGGCTTGTGACTGTCCCATTGACTGCCAAGTAAAGAACACTGTCAAGGCCCAAAAAAGTATGAAAGACATCATCAAAATAGTCCATCTGTCATCAGTGGTTCAATCTGAATGTTATGAAACGACGAAAATACTTTTTGTATGCAAAGAAAATAAAAATTACGGCTGTGTCAGCTGCACCACACTGATACGTTTTCTACATTTATTTATGCTTTGATTTGAATGAAAACAGCATACCTGTGTGGTGCGGCAGACACAGAGCAGCATATGCAGTTTGCGTCCAGCGGATATTCTCCAAAATATATATATACATGTTGATTAAGAATTGTAATGAAGCTTGCAAAAAAAAAAATTAAAAAAAAAAATATATATATATATATATATATATATATATATATATATATATATGCTAAAAAAATCATGCTACTTTTTTTGGTCAAGAATTCCTCGTTACAAGTTCTGAATGGTTACACCATCATTTCTGAGCAGAAAAAAATATCAAAATGACTTTAATTCAGATATTTAAAATATATCAGGTGCTTTTCTTATGTATTTTATTAAGTTGGAACAACAAAAATTATTTTAAATCATTGATCCATAGGCCTATACAGTACATGATATTCTAATATAGATATTCTAATATAGATACAGTATATTCTAATATATGTGATATTCTAATATAATACAGTGCAGATGATATGCAGTGATATGATTCCATATAAAATGACACGATATGACAAGTTTGTACCTCCAAATTAAATTCACAGGTTTATTTAGATGTGTAGTCAACATTTGTTTTATAAGTCAGGTCCTGTTGCATCACTTGGGCAGGATGAATACCAGTCCCTCATTGCTGATGAATCTGTTTTCACTTTAAACATTTAGTCTGCGAGCAGTGAGCCATGTAAAAGAAAAGAACAACTCTAGCGCATGAGCCTGAGCTGATAGCTGCCGTACATTTTTTTCAGATCCGTCCCAGAGATTGGATTAATTTGTAAGAAGTGCTTTTAGTTAGCTTTTGTCTGGTTTTTAATCACAAAACACAATCTGAGTCATGATGAGAGAATTTCTAGTGATTCCAAATCACAAAAATAGTACAAAAATGTTCTTTTTTTCTTTTCTTTGAGAAAAAAATCAAGTCATACAATCCAAAGCTAATCAACACCGGTTGGAAAATAACTAGCTGCTACCTGTGCAATCAAACAACTGTTGCACTAAACACATCCTCATTTTATATTTCGATCAAAAGCATGCCAGGCTCCCACAGACAGAATAAGCTCTTCCTATTGTTCATGAAATTCCTGACCCTTCATGACCCCACTTGTTTGACGTGATCCACCCACACTGTTGGCTCTGTGATCACAGCTGTCAGGGGTCTGGCCACTGGTTTACACACCATAGACATGGCACAGACTAGGTGCCAATTATTGCTTCAAAGAGAAAGACTGAAGTGTGTTTTATTATCTTTATCAGTTTACTTTAATAGATAAACTAAAGATATTGTATGAAAGTAATTAAAGACAATTTACCTATATATTATGTAATTATTTGCATGCCCGCAAAAGTCTTTGCAAACCTGTATGACTTGTATGAAAAAAGGCAGTATTTAGTTAGCGTTCTTCTAAAGAGCTTCTTTATGTTCCACAGAAGAAGAAAAAAAAAAAAAGTCATACAGGTTTGGATCGACATGAGGGTGAGTAAATGATAAAGTTTTCATTTGGGGGTGAACTATGTCCCTTTCAATTTTAACATTTGCCCAACATTTGTCCTAAGCACTGGAAAATAGAATTTCAAAGCATTTATTTTCATGTGAATAATTCTGTTTTTGCTTAAAAATTAGCATTATTTACCTAGTTTTGAGAGAACAACGAAAGGGCTTTGTAACCATCTTTATTAGTTTACTCTGTTATGTATGACTTGTACAAAAAAAAAAAAAAATTGCATTATTTTGTCCACATAATGAAAGTGATTGTTTTTCTAAATCTTCTACACAGATTTCAGAAAAGAAAAAAAGTCATAAAGGTTTGGAACATGATGACAGAATTTTAATTTTAGGGTGAACTATCCCTTTAAATTGTAACATTCGTCAAGCCCTCAGCACTGGAGAGAATTTCTTAAAGAATATATTTAGATTTTCTGCACTTATGGTAATTAAAGGCATAGTTTAAGAAATTGCATGCCCTAAAATGACTTTGCAGTATGATTTTCAGTTCTTCTAAATATCTTCTTTTCTGTTTCACAGAAGAATATATATATATGTATATATATATATATATATATATATATATATATATATATTAGGGCTGTCAATCGATTAAAATATTTAATCGCGATTAATCGCATGACTGTCATGAGTTAACTCGCGATTAATCGCAATTTAATCGCACATTTTTATCTGTTCTAAATGTACCTTAAATTAATATTTTTCAAGTTTTTAACACTCTAATTGACATGGGCATGGACAAATATGGATGCTTTATGCAATATGTGTTTATTATTAGTGAAACCATAGTTAACATAGAGCATGAAGACTAGACGTGTTTCAAAGGTCATAGATGTTTTTCAAAGAACTTGTTCATGTCTATTACACACATGAAAAAGGAACATAGAAATACCAGGTTCCCATTACTTCTCTTTATTTCCACTGAGCAATTGACTTAGACAAGCCTGTTTACATTTTCACACTACAGGGCAGCTCACTTCTTCTGAACATGCAAAATGTTATTATTTATTATTACATTTGTTTGCCTCTCTGTGCCCACATACTGTATTTTCATGCAACTAAATTCTCAATAAAATCAAATAGCCTAAACATAAGATAAAGACAATAGCTGTTCTGTGATTTCGGCTGTACTTGCATGTAAAATTAGAGAAGCAACATGATATCGGTTTTAAAGCAGCACTATGTAACTTTTGGCGCTCTAGCGGTTAATAAACAGGACTGCACGCATCCCGCGGAAGAACATTCTAACCTGAGCTACTTCTCTAAGTTTATTTCTATGGTGATTCACGCAGGTATGTGTTACTCCGCAGCGGTAACGACCCGAACAGGCTACAATATATAAGCACCTATTATAAGCGTACCGTAGTGATTCGGGATAAGACAAAAACGCGGTTTGGAAGATGAATTCATGATGTACTCGCTCGCAAATTCTGAATACAGAAAAAGTTGCATGCTGAACAGAGCAGACGCAGAGAGAGAGAGAGAGAGAGCGAGAGAGCGAGAGAGAGAGGTGTGCGTAGCGGGAAAGAGAGACCTCGCGCTTGTGCGATGTACAGTTGCTTTATAGGGTTAGAAACTAAATAAGGTTTGGGCAAAAACTAAAGATTGGTCGCTCTTTTTGGGGGAAAAAAAAAAAGTTGCTAAAGGGGTTTGAAAAGTCGCTAAGTCGGCAACACTGACAGCATCTCCATCCATTTCTCCAACCACGGGTTAGGCCATGCAACAAACAGAAAATGCGCATGTTAATCGCGTTAATAAAATTAGCGCCGTTAAAATTAATTTGCGTTAATTTGCGTTAACGCGTTAACTTTGACAGCACTAATATGTATATATATATATATATATATATATATATATATATATATATGTATATACAGTATGTATATGTGTATATATATTTCTTTCCATGTGCGTAATTCTGTTTGTGCTTAAAAATTGCAATGCAGTTACCAAATTAGCATTCATTTCTTGCTTCAAAGAGAAAAACTGAAGGCTACTGAATTTTTAATTCCTTTCTTTTAGCAAATTAGCATTAATTAGATGTGCTGATGTGACAACTCAGCAATCTGCTGTAATCACAGCCATTACTAACCTCAGGAAAAGCCCAGTTGGCATGAACACTATGTGACACAGTCAGAGATAAGTCTAGAGATCTCACATACTTACCGCAGATGAGGAGGAGATGGAGCGGAACAGGTTGGTGGCTGAAATTTCTGTCATTCGCCCCACATCTATCCATACATCATTATCGGCAACGTGTGTGATGTGAGGAACAAATCACTGTTCTGACAGGGCTATTTTAAATCAGACCACACTTAATGCTGTGTAATGCTAACTCGGTGAAGAGTGCACTCAGACATAAAATGTTGCATAACCCTATTTATGAGTACAACAGGTGGTTTTCCTAATCCTCTGTTTCCAAGGACCGAATAAGTACCTTGTATTTATGTGTCTGCAGTGTGTTAATAAATGCACAAGATGAGCTTTTTCCCAAAAGTGATGTTCTTTTGATGCTTTTGATTTTTCCCCTTGGCAACAAGGCCTTCGAAAACATGTTGATAAATGTTGTGTCCTTGCAAACACTCCTACATAATCTAATAACTGCTCATGCTTTTTTACAGTCATGCAGAAGTGCATGCTGGGAATTGAGCTACCCGTGACACATTTTAAACATGCTGCTTAGTCACTAGGGCAAATATGCTTCCTATTTACTTCGTAACGTGAGTTTACATTATTGTGGTTGTTATTTTTTTGATATGCGGCATTACTGTATTTTTTACGCAGAGTTGGAAAGTCCAGGGATCAGGAAGTAAAAGTCCTGCCCTATGTTTATTCCACTCATGAACTCAGCCAGCTGATTTCACTAATTAGTTCTACCTCCTGGCTGAAAAACTGTGCTAATTAGCAAATCCAGGTGATTGGAACAAAATACTGAGGAGGACTTTTACTTTCTGAAGCTGGACTTTCCACCTCTGTTTTTACGTTGTGACTATAATAAGAAACAAACTTGAAGAAAGGAGAGAAATTCAATTAGCAACATGTAATCTCACTACTGGAGTAGGAAGGGGGTTGTGTCATGTTCTAAAATAAGACTGGAGGGTGGCCGGATTAAATTAGTGCGAGCTCGATAATGATGATGATGATGATGGCTCTTCCTGGTTGCCTGTCGTTAGATGGGGCTGTGCGCATAGAAGGAGATGGAGCTGCAGAACATCACATGCTTTGTCCTTCTGAGTGACTCTGCAGATTGAAAAACACAAGTATTTGACCATGGGATCAAATGGTCATGACAGCAAAATGATTTCCCTTTTCCTGAAGTACGTCTAGCATTACTAGATCTGGATGAGGACAGAGACATGACAACAGTGTTTATTCTGCTGTTTTGGAGATGATGTCAAACAGTTATTGTTGCTCTGGTTAAACCAGAGCGTAAATATTTGAACTGAATGAATCTGAACTGAAACAGACACACTTCTAGGAAAAATCGTGAAGGAACCCTTACAAAACTTAATCATGGTTTTAATTAAAATAAAACCAAAAACCATGGTTACTATATGGTAACTACAAATTAATCATGGTTTTTCTATAGGCCTACTAACCATAGTTTAACCATGGTATTTATAGTAAAACTGTGGTTATACAAATGGTAATCAATACACCAAAAAACCATGGTTACTATACCTTTACTACAATAAACCAGGGTTATTTTTTCGTAAGGGAAAGGCCCTAAACATACTTTACAGGACATACATGATATATATTCATACATTTATTCATTCGGCAGACACTTTTATGCAAAAGAATCTTACACCGCTTTCAAGGTGTGGCTAACATTTTATATATTCACGTATTCGCTAAGGATTTTTCGCTAAATGTTCAAGTAGCATATGTTTCAGGCTGACTACTTAAATTACTAAATTTGTCATCACATCTTAAACTGAAGATTCAGCTGTTTTTGTCCATACAATGTCATTGGGGACCAAAATAACTCGATTCAAAACCACATTACTTGTATGGAAAAACTTGATGGCTTTTTATTACAGTAAAAAAGAGTAAAAACAAATATCTTCTTTTGTGTTTGAATGAAGACAAATAAAAGTCTTAACATGAGGGTGAGTAAATGAGTTTTCATTTCTATTATGAACCGTGTTCCCAGAAGAGCCATTATTATTATTTTTTAGTTCTAATAACTGCTAATTTGTTCTCAGTTTGGCTAATATGGACCCCATAGTAAGCTATTTTACCTCAAAATAAGTGGTGAATTGTTAAAAAGAAGACAAGTATGGGGTTAAAAAAAAGCAGCGGCTATTTGCACAAAGTGTAAATAGCAATAGATGCTATTTACATTAAGTGCAAATATCATATTTTCTTAGCGATAGATACTATTTACACAGTGAAAATAGAAGTATTTTTTAACAATATGCTCTTTACACTAAGTGCAAATAGCTATATATTCTATTTACACTATGTTAAAATAGCAAGATTTTCTGCTATTTATACTACTTATTGCAAATAGTAGCAATTATCTGCACCTCAGTATTGTAGTACATTATAAAACAGTACGCAATAATAACATATTGAGTGTAAATTATAGTTTTAATTCAAATGATTAAATGGATGCCACCTTATAGGGACAACAAAGCCCTCCCTACACCCTAACCTTACCCGATACTTTTTTTCTCAACTTTTTGATTATTTTCTTAATTTTTATTGAAAATAAATGCCTTTTCGATGTGATATGAGATTTGAAAGGGAGAAAAAAGTTCGGCAAAAGGCGGGTTCGAACTCGGGTCAATTGCGTCAAAATGCATGTGCTTTACCATCTACGCCACTGAAACTCATACAAAATGATTGTCTTTTTTTTAGCCTTGACTAATCCAATCACACGTTAGTGGGCGAAGTTAGTATAAATAGCCTTTGCCAACAAGGCGGGCTATTTGCACTTAGTGTAAATAGACACTCCGTTAAAGAAAAGTGGTATTCGAGTCCCCATTCAGCCTTGTCTAGCGGTCAGACCTACGATGAAGCTTAATAAACAATGATGAATTAAAAGCAAAGATGATTTCCACTGTCCTGATAAAAACCAGATGAAAGCTCTCAGGGTGACAGGAGTAAAAAATAAACAGACCAATAAATACCAGCTGATTGAAAAAAGAAAAGAAAAGCTGGATGTGCATTCAAGTTTGGAATTTCACAATCTCCAGTATCTTTATCAGACTATAAAGATATGAGGGATTAACACTTGAGCTATAATATTGCAGCTGCCCAGCGCTGACTAAATTCTCCCTACAACACAGATCTATTTCAGTCAGGATTATTATAGTGGGATAGATGAATGGAAAAATACAACTTCATTGTCTCTTCACCAACATTACCCCAGTGACCCAGGAGATGGGAGAGATGACTCAGAGAGCAAATAACCCCATCTAGATCAGAAAATGTATGGAGAGATAAATGACGTTTAAGGTCATGACAAATCTTCGTTCCAGCCCACAGGTCAGTGGATGTTGAGAGCCATCACAACTGTTCTCTTGAACTACTAAAAGAATGTTGTGGCAACCACGAAAAGACTTGAGATTAAATTAAAATCAGACATTCTTTGTTTTTGCTGGAAAATTTTGACCTAAAACAAATCCCAGTCATATCCCTTGAAGAACACTGACTTGAAAATACCAATCAAAATCATTTCTGCATCACCGGTTCTTATTCTATCCCACATCTAAAAGCTGCAGTTTATAACTGTGAGGTTTGAACCCCTTGCCAGATCCAGATCGTCTACCAGAGACCAGCTGCTAAAGGCCTGAACTCTGCTTCACACTGTGCAATTGTCCCGTCAAGGTCATATCTAAATGCGCCAGGTCTATCTCCTGTCCATCAGGGCTAATTCCGTCCGACACAGGAGAGGAAACACGAGGATGTTTGTTTAGAGGGATTCACACACAAACAAAAAAGCAGGCCATGCCCTGTCCTGCAGAAATAGTACTACAGGCTGTTTTAGTGGATCTATCTATCTTGTTACAGAATACTGAGTTGAAAAAGTCAATATGGCAGCCCATTTCCACCACAGAATAAAAAATAAATAAAAATGGTAATTATGTCTTTTTATAACTCAAAAGCTGGATTTTGTTTCTTACATCTCTGAGAAAAAAGTCAGAATTGTGAGATATAATCTCAGATCTATCTATCTATCTATCTATCTGTCTTATATATTCACAATTTTTCCATTAAATTAACATTCTTGACAGTGGTGTCTTTCAAGGTTTCCTTAAATCTGATTGAAAGGAACAGTGAAATTCCACAGACATTCCCATTTAAGGTGCAAAAATGTTCTCAATGTTCTCTTTTATGAGGCTGTCATTTACTGTCAAGTATAAAAATTGTCCAGGTATCATCTGGTTTTATAACTGATATATAGAGCTATAAGGTCTTTGAGCCAGAGCTAAATATTTGGTCTTAATACTTTTAACAGGATGCTGTGAAATAGAGCAGACGGAACATGAAATTAAAAGTTTGAGGATCAGTGCATTTGACCTGTAAATTCTTTGTCATCAGTTAGGAACCTAGGTGTGCTATTTGATAGCAATCTTTCCTTTGACAGCCACTTTTCTAGCATTTGTAAAACTGCATTTTTCATCTTAAAAATATACCTAAATTGAGACCTATGCTCTCAAAGTCAAATGAAGAAATGTTAATTCATGCATTTATGACCTCAAGGTTAGATTATTGTAATGCTTTATTGCACTGTAAGCCCGTACAGGTTGATTGAACTTAAAAAATTTATGGAAACTCATTGCCCTAAAAAAGCTGATTTTGTCTTGTTGAACAAACAAGACATTTCAAGTTCTTTACATTGGAAAGTGTTAGTTCATTGTACTAACAATCGGTTACAATAACTCAAATTTATCAGTTAAGGTGACTCAAAACATTAAATTGCACTAAATAAACTTTCAGTAGACCAAATTGCATTTTTAATATATCTATTTAATTAGTTTAATTTGACTGGATTATCTCTACCAAATTATTATTCTGTAAATTACAGCTGCACAATAAACAAGGACAAAAACACATACAACAAGGATTTACTTTTAGAATTCACAATTTATTTAAAATAATTTTTCAAAATCCATTCAACAAATCTTAGGTAACTTTAGGTATGTTGAGTTTTTGTTTAATAAAACAAAGATAACATGTCTGTAATGTATTGGTCATGCGCTAATCAAGATGCAAGGCCTAAATCAATCCAAAAACAAGAACAAATGGCCTGAGGGAGGTTCTCTAAACTGTCCGTCCCAAGATTCCCCTCTGTGATGATTCCTTACAGGGGCTACATGGAGTGAGAAAGACGGGGAATGCTGTGCCACATCTTTGCTTTCTAGGCATGAAATCCAGCTGGAACATTTTGGTGTGAGTCCTCCTCAGCAGAAACCTGGACATGAAAAAAGATCAATAAAAATAATTTTAGCTAAAAAAAAGTATGTTATGATGCCTTTAATTTATAATCTTTATATAACAGAAAAAAATTAACAATACTTGCAAAGCATGTTTTGATGAACTTCATGAAGTTCTTCAAAGAAGGGTGATCGGTATTACAGGAAGCCCTCTTTTGGCAACACTTCATGTCAACGAGGTCAGAGATCTGAGCTGCAGTAGTAGCAGAGACAACATTGTATCAATTTTTAAATCAAAAGAAAAATCACATTTCCATCGATTATTGTTTTTGTATTACAGAAAGAGTTCACCCAAAAATGAATATTTGCTGTTAATTTACTTACCCTCAGACCATTTAAGATGCAGGTGACTGAATCCATGGTGCTTGGCGATTCATAAAATGGAAGTGAAGAGGTTCCGTCGCTTTGAGAGTCAAAAAAAAAGCAGATACAGGAAACACAAATTAATACCCCTGGCTCTTGATGATACGTTGAGGTCTTATGAAGCAAAACAATCGGTCTGAGTACATTGACATCATTATTAACTGTAATCCATAGCCTTAAATAAAATGTATAAGTATATAACGTTTTAAAAGTATCCCCTTTTGAAACAAGCAAATTTACATTACTTTTTCAGATCATCTTTTTTTAGCTCAGCACTGATCTTCTTGAATCTGTAGAGTGACAACAATGCATTAATTTGCATATTAAAGGAAAACTGATATTAAGATATGACCTGTTAAGTTATCCATAAACTGCTACTAAAAATTGCAGTAGTAAAGTTATCAAGCATTACATGATAGAAAATAATTGGTATTAATGGAAATGTATTTAGTAGCTAACTAACTTATGAGTTGTGTGGAGGAGAAATTGCATTTCTTTAGTAACTAATTTATTTAAAGTAAGCTATGAGCTTGTTTGTGTAATATATTACTCGCAAAAGTAAAGTAAAATGTTAAGATGGAGTAAGCGTTCCCAGCTAAGCTCATAGCATCAACGTCAGCAGGAACCTTAGATATGCGCGTTACTGTATGTACCGCATATCTAACATTCATAATCACGAACACCCTCAAACATGACATTGTTTTACATGCTCTTTAGCCTCCTGGCTAATCAAGCAAACAATAGATCTTAATTATTAAAAAAAAAAAAGAATACGCGTGTCCGTTAATCTTACTAACAAACAAACAATGATTTTGTCTGAGACAAGCACGTCTCGTAGCGCTTATGAACCCATAAGAGACAACTCTTTTGCCTTTTTGTTTAATGAAGATCACTGACCAGATACTGATTAACTATTAGATTACGAACTACATATAAACGTGGTCCAAATCGGTTGCAGCCGATCCATAAAAAACTGTGGCGAAAGGTTTGGAATCGACATTCATTCTTAATTTAGCAAACTGTTATACCTCTCATTTATTAATAATGATTTCAGAGCAAACGGTAAAGAAAGAGCTTCAACTCACCAGCAAACGTTGACAGAAATGCGCTCACTGCATGGCGTCAGTTCAAACAGCAGCTCCGACCAATCAGCTTTTTGCTGCGTTCCGTTGCCATGGGCAACGGACTCAAATAAGCTTAGTTAAGTTGATTCAATTTAACAAATTCAATAGAATGAGAAAACTTGGGTAAATGGTACACCTAACTCAAAAAATTGAGTACTACATTAAAAAATGTAATTTTTATGTTTAATGTACTTAATTTGGGTTAAAACAATTTCAGGGATAACAGTGTGGGTGGTTGTTCTGCACGCTTAATAAACAAACTCCAGAGGATCCAAAATGCAGCAGCTAGAGTTCTTACTAGAACCAGGAAGTATGACCACATAAGCCCGGTTCTGTCAACACTGCACTGGCTCCTTATTAAACATCGTATAGATTTTAAAATCTTGCCAATTACTTATAAAGCCTTGAATGGTTTAGCTCCTCAGTACTTGAGCGAGCTCTTATCGCATTATAGTCCTCCACGTCCGCTGCGTTCGCAAAACTCTGGCTGTTTTGATAATACCTAGAATATCAAAATCAACTGCGGGCGGCAGATCCTTTTCCTATTAAGCGCCCAAACTCTGGAACAATCTACCTAACACTGTTCGGAAGGCAGACACACGGTCAGTTTAAATCTAGATTAAAGACCCATCTCTTTAACCTGGCTTACACATAATACACTAATACGTTTCTAATATTCAATTCTGTTAAAGGATTGTTAGACTGCATTAATTAGGTCAACCAGAACCGGGAACACTTCCCAAAACACCCGATGTACTTGTTACATCATAAGAAGAATGGCATCTACGCTAATATTAGTCTGTTTCTTTCTTATTCCGAGATCACCGTAGCCACCCGATCCAGTCCGTATCCAGATCAGATGGTGGATCAGCACCTAGAGACGACCTCTACAGCCCTGAATGTCAGCGGAGATCAGGACACCTAGATAAGCCCCAGAGACAGATCCCCATTGAAGACCTTGTCACCTAGACGGCCATCGGGACAAGACCTCGGGAACCAGATGAGTCCTTTACACAATCTAACTTTGCAGCAGTTGGATTTGTACTGCTGGTTCATCTGGCCAGAGGAGAACTGGCCCCCCGACTGAGCCTCGTTTCTCCTAAAGTTTTTTCTCCATTTTGTCACCGATGGAGTTTTGGTTCCTTGCCGCTGTCGCCTCTGGCTTGCTTAGTTGGGGTCACTTAATTTCCAGCGATATTGTCGACTTGATTGCACAGATACTATTTAAAGTGAACTGAGCTGGACGTTGACATCATTGAATTCAATAATGAAATGCCTTTAACTGAAAATTTAGTGTTTAATCTTGTCATTTTACATTATTGACACTATTTTCCTATTTTGATATTGAAAAGTTGTTTTGACACAATCTGTATTGTTAAAAGCGCTTTATAAATAAAGGTGACTTGACTTGACTTGACGACCTTTATAACGGAAGCTTTAAAATGGAATGTATGGTTTTGGGCATTGGTGTAAAACTGGGTATCATTGTCTTTTGGAGCTGCTTATGTTCTTGCAAGTTCTTTACGGTACTTTTTGGTACCATACCTTAAATTCTGCACTGCTTTCCCATTACAAACCAACTTTAGGAGGAAAAACGATTTGTATAATACATCAGTGTGACATTACTGCTCAACTTTTGGGGAATTTTGCAAGTACCAGTAAAATCCATTTTGCAGGACACAGCTTGCAGCCTGGGGCTTCATTCACCTGGCAGATGCTGGAAACTTTAGGGAATTTATGTTGCGTCATCAGTTTCTGCGGGGCTAACGAACTATACCTGCTATTCTCTGAAACTTTCAGTAATTAGATCTCCTGAATATTTGCATGGTTGCATCACATTCTGTTCAGCCCAGTTATAGGTGACATCCCCTGATACAGGTGTATCAAATGTTGAATTATTCATCTCAACAGCTGTTTTTTATTCATGCAATATTCATCAAAAATTTGTTGCACCCATATCAGGAACAAATCTCCCACCCACCACAGGTTATGCCAAGTTATTCTCATTAACAAATAATATGGCAGGGCAGGGGACGAATGAGCTTACTGACATGCCACTAAGGCCATAGAGAACAAACCGTAGCAGACTGGTATTAAAAGAAGCGTTTCTGAGAAAGACGCTAAAAATGACACATGCTGCCCAGCGACAGCAGGGTCCTTTTCTCCTTTTGTCTAATGGAGAACTTACATCAGAAAAACAGACAGACAGAATTCCAAAGGTCCTGAGAATTGCAAATGTTTCAAAATTCCTTTTTGATCTAATTGAGAAACTTTTTATGTACTGAATGAATGTATTGTACTCATTTTAGTCTTTATGCATGGTGCGTGTGTGTGTATTGATGAAATTACCACAGCTCTTTTCTAACCTGTCAAACTGACAGTGTTATGATATTATTTAATATTGTTCATGTTAATAGTTAGAAGCAGAAATGTACAAAATCTCACAAATTTTGGTTATTGACTGTTTGTTGGAAAAAAAAACATGACCCCATGTTAAAAGAGTATCAGGCCCTCTGCCCTACTAAGGAAAGTTCAAGTGAAGTTTATTATTTTTAATGACATTTTTGCAATTCTTAATCCAATAAATCATTCACAGTATGTGCTGTGGATCTGGTGTTTTCTTTATTTCTCAAAACTATGTTTCTTGATCTGTTCTGACCTCACAGTATGAAAATCTAGTTTCGCTTATTATTGGGGGTTTTTTGCTGTGAAAGTGAAAGATCTCATGTCATCAGCTCAAAAAGCTCTGATTGTTTAAATCCATGTTCCATATTGTTTCATGTTCTGTCATGTCCTGCATACTTCATGTAACTGTTAGTTGTGAAATTGCACTCTACATGTTTTCAGTATGACAGAAACAGAGCTGTTTTTTTGAAGGATGCCACTGCAGAGCGGGAGATCGTGTGAAACCGGAATAGTGTGCTCGATAAACAGACACAACAGCGTGAGGATCACAGGCTTACAGCAGAGCTCGGAGTGTCTGATAGAGCAGTTTCCCAGACGGTGGCTTGTTAGAAGGTTTTTTCCGGTGATAGTTTGGTACACGGATTGTTTTGTGTTGCCTGGAAAGGGGCCTCTGAGTTCAACATTGTTTACCCTCCCTTCAGATCACAGCTGGGCAGAAAATCTTAAAAGAAATCACCTGTTTGTGAACTGATACACACAGATCCTTTTCTAGATAAACCAGACCTCAAAATCATTAACCTTTTCATGGACATTTCATTGTTGGTTAGATTCCTTAAATAAAAAAAGCCTTGAGAACTTTTAAATACCACCATAAAAAGGCACTTTAATATTTCCATATGGGATAAATAAAATGATTAAATGGCTCATATCATGAGTAATAACATTTTCCTTGATCTTTTTGAGATACAAAGGTTCATTCTGCTATGAAAACATTCTAGGGGAAAATTGTGCCCGCTGATAGCAATGTTTACTTGCACGTGCACTGATTTAGTGGCCGATGCTCTCTAAAGAAGTTATCCAAATCATGTAATGCAACAAAATTAGTGCGGAACACAATTTGCTAGCAATTCCTGGTCTTGCAGGCCTATTCTGAGCACGAGTTGTGGAGGATGCAGCGGAACACTGTGATACTTTAATGCTTACCATGATTGCTAGAAAATGTACAGAAACATCTCCAACATTGATGTGCATTTGCATCATATTTCCTTTAGTAAATCAAAAGCCAAAACAATGCAGGCAACACATGCAAACAGACAATTTTATATTCAGATAATTATATATTTATTTCGTAAGCAATGAGAATGTTTACTTTTTTTTTAAAAAAAAAAAAGCATAAAAACTAAACCAAAAATCTAAATGATACCTGTTTTTTGTGGCAAAATCATGTCTGAAAACATAAGTACATAAGCTCAGGGGAGGGGGATTAAATAATAAAAATGCATTAGATAGCATCATTAAGAATGAATTATTTATCATATTTATCATGGTTTGATGCATACTTGTAATTGACTGAAGAATACGGAATTTTCAATTGAAGTAAATGAGCTTAAACAAAAGCCTTCTCAGAACCTTTAAGTCATGAGGTCTCTTGAAGCTTTGTTGCAGCATGTTCGACTCTCACGAGAAATCTAAAAAACGCGGGTGGAGTTATAGAAGTGAAGGGGGAAAAAAATCACCTACTAAGCAGTGTTACTCATGCATCTTGCCCAACAATGTGATCCCTTCAGACAGGAAGCACAGACTCAAAGCGCCTTTCCTGGTCACCGCATTAAATGAATAATTCAATAAATAAATGGAATATTAAATGGTGTGACCGGAAAAGGGTTGACACCCTACTCCTTATTTTCCCACCAGTGTAACAGCCTGTATACGATATAACCTCCCTTCTGTGTGAGATTTAATCATTTTTCAAACGCTCTTTAAACTTTAATTTCTTTCACATCTATACTGTACTTTTTTAATCGGTCCTTCATTCCAATGAAATCTTCCAGTTTTTATAATTCATTGCATCTACATAGTAAAATATTTGTGCACTTACTGCCTTCTAATTGCTGTACTTTCATTGTCAATTGACAATAGCTGTTTTACACTTTAATATAAATCTAAATCTGGTTTACAATTTAATATTCAGTCTTAAATAAACAACTGTATACTATGTCTTTCTTGAAATATGGTGTAGAGTCATCATATTGCTTTAAAATTACAGTTTGTCTCCATGATTTTCACAGAATTATGCTGACACATATGTTCCCATCAGGGTTAACTATTGTTAATAAAAACTAAAACTGAAACCATAAGCAATTTTGTTACTTGAAATAAAATATTACTTATTTTATTTTAGCTAGTTGCCAAGGCAACATTTCTCATTTTCATTTAGTTTGTTGATTTACAAAAATAACTGACTAAAACTAAAACTCAAATAAAATTAAAGAAAACTATATAGACATTAAAAAATAATAAAAATGAAATAAACACAATTACTAAAATTACTGAAGGAAATCCTTAAAATCACTACAAAAATTACTAAAACTTTAACTAAAATTAAAATGAAAGCAGATTATAAAAAACAAATTCAGATTATTAATAAAAACTATAGCTTATTAGTATCAATGATACTAAAATATGTTTTTATTTATTTATTTTAATTTTAACTTTTGCTGCACTGTTTTGGTGTTTTTGTTTTTGTTACTTTTTGTTGTTTTTGTCATTCATGTTTAAAACATGTACATGTTTAATTTTGAAATATTGAAGAGAACTAATGCAATGTCCGGCGTCATGCTTTAAGACCAAGGACCAAGTTACAACACCTTAGTCATCTTTACCGCTAATGCAGTTGAAAAAATCCTTAATATTAATAATACAGTACGAAAAGATAGGTGTATTTTTATTTTTTCATATTGTCCTTCTTTCTTATCGTTCTTCTTGTCCCTATCTACATCATCAAACGTTCTGCTTATGAGTATTAACGAACAGAGCAATGAGGTGACACACACACACACACACACACACACTTAGTTCCTTCTTTTTCCATTGCTCCAAAAATCCAGGCTACCTCAGCTGACATTAGTGTCAATCTAAGCCTCCTGTGTATAGAGATATTTTCCATGGCACCAATCTGAATCAAGTTTCTCCATCATTTTTCTTAAACACAAATCTTGAGCTGGATGTGCAGAGCATGACAGTCATCCCTATTTGGTATTACTTAAGATCTCATTTCCTTTCCCTGACAATCTGGTATTCTTCATCTTGACATAATAGTGGTAGGTCATACAGAGATCTAGTACGAGACGTGTGAAAGTGAGTCCTTTAAAGTTAGTAGAACTTATGAAAAAAGAAATGACACGTTGATGGAGATCATTTTTAAAGCGTTAAAAGCAGATGTCAACCCCAGCAGTTTGTTGACAATTGCACTGCAGGTCTTTTCTTTCTCATGGGTTTGCTTTTCACTTATCTGTAATACTTTTGTTCACTTTAGGTCATATGCTTTCTGCCAAGATGTGGCAAAGAGCTGCTTTGATGTAAAAGGAATGAAGTGAGTGAGTTTTTGTGAGGATATTTAGCTTCTGCTTTATATCTCACGGTAACAGGCTATTTTACGTAAGTCGTGGCTATGACCTGGCCTGGGATACAGCTGACCCCAATGATCTTTTTGATAAATAGGTAGATAAAAGACATGAACCCACTGAGTTTGAAAATAAAATATATGGGTGTTTCTTCAACTATGAGCACTTTTAGTCCTGTATACTTTTAGAACGTAAACTCTCTTTAATTGTCTAATTTATTTGAATTATCCACTAATAATATATATCCGTGAATATAAATACGTCACAGAAGAATTGTCATTTTTTGACGTTTCCACCACATCTCAGATTATGTTTTGTAGTTTTGTATTTGATAACATTCTGTGGTGGAAATGACATTTTTGAAGCGTCATTTAAGCATTTGAAAATTATTTAAATTAAATATTATTTAAATCATTTTTAGACAATAAGCACTGAAATTATCATTATTTTATGAATTTATATTTAGCATAATTAATTTTAAGATTGAAAATCTGGGCCTGGTACAGGGTAAAACAAGGCGATTTATATATAAAGGCATTCAAAAAGTAGCATATATAGATGACGGCATTTTTTAAAAAAAAGACAGTTTTAATGTTAACATAATATAATAAACACAAAAAAAGGTTCAAATCAACCCCTGGGACATAAAAGTGCCTTAAATTGAAGAAACATCCATAAATTAAAGAATATGTATTTTTAGGATGTCTTTAAAAATTATTATTATAGCAGTTTTAGACAATTTTATAGCAGCTGTCCGTAGGTTACAACATTCAAGCTGTATATCTGTGTTTTGTGTGTTATGGTTAGTCTTTCCAGTGTTTCAAATGTTTATTTAAAGAACTTACCAATCCAAGTTACCCAAGGAACACAGTGACTTTTGACCATTCAATCTCGTTTTATTGAAAAATGAAATAAAATAGCATGTACAATAATAATTACAATAATAATAATAATTATAATAAGAACAACAATAATATTAATCATAATATAAAAATCTGTACATTCCATTGTTTTCTTTCAGTACAATAGGGAAGACTGGTACAAAAACGACTGCATAAAGTATGGGGATATTTACAACAGAGAGAAAGAAACGCTGCCTATAGACCCACAGTCATTAAAAGGAGCATTTTCTTCGAATGAGCCAACAGTAGCCCGGTGAGAACCAGGTGCACTGCGTATTTGGCTGTTCATCAAGTGTCTCTTGAAAAATTACATGCCAAAAACAAAAAAAAGAAAAGCTATGGATGACAAAGCACTGATAGCAATTTATACTCTTTTGTACGTTTAACACAGCTGCATAACATGCAGTATTTTCAAAATAAATATCCCCTAATTTTATTGTCTCCTTTTACAGAGCTTTCCGGAGAACATGCTCTAGTGGCTGTTTTACGTTACTTCAGGTATTTAAGAAGAAGCAAGGGTGAGAGGAGACACGTTAGACATCACAATCAAACGTCAAGTGATATCTCAGGAGCACATTTTGTGTGCAAGTGCGGTTCTGAGCTCAGATTCTGTGTTCTGATTGTCATTGGATCACAGTACCATGATCTCAGTCTACATACCCAGTCCTTGGTACACCTGCCCAAACAGGTCATTAGGGTTGTATTGCAGTTTGTCAGGCAAGACAAGAGGTTAGAGTTGATTGAGAAATAATTAATTATTAGAGAGGTTTAAAGTCAGAAGGGAGAGTGGATTCTGTTTTCTGTTCCGTTTCTTTCCAATAGAACCCAAACCGTTCGACCAATATACACTCACGCAGTCGGTAAATGAAACTATAAGTAATCCATGCAAATAGAACCTTAAATCGAAAGGTTTTCTAGCAACATTTTCCAACCCAAACACTCATGTAGCTACAGTAACACTGAAGTTATGGGATCGAAAGGAGAGTTTGAAAATAAGGTAGGCTAACCTGTAGCTCTTATTTCCAATGGGCTTTGTTATTCATAGTCTTTGTCTTATACACATTTGGCTTTGAATAAGAAAATAATCAATAAAAATAAACCATATATGTGCGTAAGCAAACAAAAACCATTTCTTTTCACTTACAAATATATATATAT